>CM077159.1:126356090-126659516 GCA_039583875.1 Platanthera guangdongensis | reverse complement strand
TGCCTCCAGCCAATAGGCATCTTAGAGATCATCCAGATGAGCAATTATTGGAGATCCAAGACAAGGGGTACAACAAGGCCAGAAACCTGAATGCAGCATTCTACTCCAGTTATTCTATCTCAAGTTGAACCTCTAAGAAGTTTGAAGAAGCCATACTAGATCCACATGTGACTGACCCAATTGCAAGAATAGCTTAATCCCAGTTCCAAGGTGCAAGGTCTGTGAAACTTGACCTATAGGAACAAGTTCCCAGACCTTGCACCTCTTGAACTGATTAAGCTCTTCTTGCATTGCTTCAAGTCCCATGTGGATCTAGTAATGGCTTCTTCAAACTTCTTAGGTTCAACTTGATGATAGAAAACTGGAGTAGACTGCTGCATTCAGGTTCTGCTCCTTGTTTGTACCCCTTGTCTTGGATCTCCAATAATCTGCTCCACTTGATGATCTCTAAGATGCCATTGGCTGAGGCAACCAGACTTCTGGTTGAACCTCTTCAGTTCCTCATCTTGCTATACTCCTTGTAATTCTTCTGCATTTGGTACATGTAGTTCTCCCCCGGACAACAGCCACTGTCTTCTACTTGCTGTCTTGCAGCAGGTATTTCTTCAATAGTAAGCTGTCCATCTTCTTTGTTAAATCTGTGGGGCTACATACACTACTAGACAACTCATTGTTAATAAGTTTAGTCTCATCAAAAACTACATGTACAGATTCTTCTACAACTTGTGTAGACAATTTAGACTCTATAAGCCTTACTGTTATTGCTGTACCCCCAACAAAAATTCCCTCTTGGGACTTGGCAGCAAACTTTGTCAAGTAAGACTTTCCATTGCTAAGTATGAAGCATTGCAACAAAGATCCTAAAGTAGGATAGGTTTGGTTTCCTGCCTTTCACAACCTCATAGGGGTCTTGTTGAGGCCTTTAGTGATGGAGCCCTATTTATAACATGACATGTAGTGTTAACTGCTTCATCCCAGAAATAATCTGGCAGTGATGTATCACTTAATAGGGTCCTACCCTCTATCAAGGTCCTATTCTTCCTCTCCCAGCAATGTCATTTTGCTGAGGTATTCTAGGTGAAGAGAATTCTTGAAATATCCCAAATTCTTCACATAGTTTTGTCATGCTATCAGACTGAAATTCAGTACCATGGTCACTTCTAACTTGACCACTGTACTGTCTAGTTCATTCTGAATTTGCTTGACAAAGTTATGGAAGACACTAGGTGTTCAGATTTCTGTCTTAAAGAAAAACACCCAGGAAAACCTTGAGTAGTCTCTACAACTACAAAGTGTAAAGACCTTCCTACCTAAGCTGTGAACTGGCATTGGACCAAAGAGATCCATATGCAAAGAGGTATAAACACCTCACAGCATCTTTGTTTTCTATGCTTCTAAGGTGGATTTAGTCTGCTTGCCCTTTTGACAAGCTGAGCAAATACCATCTTTAACACACTTAACTTAGGACCATTCCTCACTAACTCTTTGCTAAAGAGTTTGCTAATAGTCTTGTAGTTAAGATGGGCAAGCCTCTTGTGCCATTTGACACAATGAGAGACTGTCTCATCAGCTACAAGACACACTGGAGAACCACTGTTCTCAACCATAATGTCTAAGCATAGACATCCTTTTCCTATAACCAGTCAAAATAAACTCTTGATCAGTTGACCTCTTGATATGACAACCATTTTTAACAATGAGATGTCATACCCTACACACTTAATTGACTTATACTTATTAGGATGTGTTTCACCCTTTAACATAAGCCACTTGAGTAATGGTAACCAAGTTGCTAGAAATGTTATCAAATCCTTGATGATTCCTTTTTC
This sequence comes from Platanthera guangdongensis, assembly GCA_039583875.1. Taxonomy (NCBI): domain Eukaryota; kingdom Viridiplantae; phylum Streptophyta; class Magnoliopsida; order Asparagales; family Orchidaceae; genus Platanthera; species Platanthera guangdongensis. The sequence continues at coordinate 126,657,687 of CM077159.1, read as the reverse complement.
AGAACCACCAAAGGTTACTTTTGGACCATCTTTTATTGGAATGTATCCCTTAGTATCCTCTAGTTCCAGTCATATGTCTGGAACATCCACTGTCCAGTACCATGTTGGGGTATGGCACTTGGACTCACCTGCAAAACAGATTAATGAACCTTAGAACCCAAGAATTCTTGGGTCCTTGGTACTTGTTAGTTTGCAACTTGCAAAACTACCCTACTCGCTTTCCAACAGTAAATTGCTACTCACTTTGGCACTAGCATTGTGCCAACAGTCCATTGCAAAGTGGCCAACCTTGCCACAGCACCCACATTCAAACTTATTGTACCTTTGCTTAGGACTGTCCTTGTTGTCTTATCTACAGCAGACTTGTTTAATGTTGGGGCTTTGCCCTTGACTTGGACTTGGGCTGCTCAGTCCTTGCAGGTCTAGTAAATCCCAGTCCAGCTTTACCCTTGTGATGAACAAATTCATCAATTATAGGTAACACTGACTTAGGTTTAGAAACCTAGCAACAAGCTCTTTCTCCTTCTGATGATTAATCTCCAGACTCTTGATTTGATCATTCTTATAGTGATAGTCCCCATCTGATCACTGTTATGTGTTTCAGTCTGGCTATCTCATTAAGCTTTTGATCAAATAGCTTCTCAGAATCTGTTTGCAGCAGCTTTGAGATCAGCAATTTCCTTAGCCTGATTTTGGCTAGGGACTTGCTCTTCTTATAAGCTTGCAACAGCACTTTAATATTCATCTATCAGCTGATGAATAATCATCCTCAGACTCAGATACACTCTCATCACTTGATGATGATGAATCTGATTCTGTGCTGGAACAAAACTGAACTTAAGTTGAACTTTGTACCTTACTGGTCCTAGCTGCTCTAGGATTTTGTCACTCTCTGTTAAAGCCATTAGCCCTTGGCATTGACTGTCTTCTTGTTCATAAATAGACTCCATAATCTGCATGAATTCTTCTTCTTCTTCTTCTTCAGCAAACATCCCTATGTATGCCTCAGCATCAGACTCAGTTTCTGAAGAAGAGATATCTGATAGAGTCTTCTCCTTCTTGGCAACAAAAGACTTTTCTTTCTTGCCTTTAAAATGAGTCTTCTTCTTGTCACTAGACTCTTTTCTCTTTTTCAGGATAATCTGCAACAACATGCCTTGCCTATTGCAGCAATAACACACTATTTTTGAAACAGTTGTCTTGCTAGATTTAGTCCTCTTCCTGTCCCTTCTTTGAAGACTTTTTGTTCTGATTGAGTCTTCTTTCCTTTTGAAGTAGAAGACCTTGTCCTCCACTGTTTCTTCTTCAAGAATTTCTGAAAAATGTCTAGTGAAGGCAGCAAAGTCTTCATCACTTTCACTGCTATCAGATTTTTGTGTTGACTGTCTCATCTGACTCTGATTCAGCAACGTTTGGAGGTGGAGTTGGTGACTTATTCTTGTACTTTCTGGGGGCTTCTGTCTTGAAAGCTACAGTTCTTTCCTTGTGTTCATTCTTGTTGATTTCTCCTCCTCTTTCCTCACTGTCAACTGCATTTCATATGGACAACAATTGCCAAACAGTGTAGGGGAGAAATTTCTCCCAACTTAGCCATTTCTCTAATGGCACAGATCTTTGTGTCCCAATCTTTAGTTAGAGACCTTAGAAACTTGTCATTGAGTTCATAATTACTGAACTCTCTTCCATAAGACATGAGTTCATTCACTATCCTATAGAACTTCTTATAGCACTCAGTTATGCTATCACCTTTCCTGTCTAAAACTTTCATACTCTTGATTTAGCAAGGATTTTCTATCTTGCCTAACTTCTTCAGAACCCTCCATATACACAATAAGAGTATCCACATCTCTTTGGCTGTCTTACAGTGTATTAGATTCTGAAAAGTTGCATCATCTATGGCACTCACTATAATGTTTTTGTGCCCTTTTGTCCATGGGTGGCTAGGACAATCTCATCCTTAGTCATTTTAGAGAAATCCTTTGGTGTTCTCTGATTTGGCATCTAGAACTGATAATCTTCATGGCCAAAGGCCCTTCCTTTACTGTGATGTATATCCTAGGGTCTGAGGCTTCCATAAACAGCCTTACCCTTTCCTTCCAGATCCCAAATATCTCTTTCCTGCATAGAGGTAAATTCCATGGATCCCAATTCCTTGTGATTCTCATAGAGGTAATTCTTTTAACTTTAATGGCAGCAATCAGTTATAAACACAGAATCTAATCTACTTTTGCACAGCAATCACACAACATACACAGCAAACCACAATCACAGCAGACACAGAGTTTTATAGTGGTTCCCCAAGCTTTGGGTACATCCACTTTCCCCTTCGCCTATCTAGCAGTGTACTAGATTCGGCCAACTTCTTCACTATCTCAGAACCCAAACTGGTTCCTACACCTCAGGCCCAAGGCCCTACAACTCAACTTTTCCACAAAGCCTACACTCGCCACAAGGCCTACACTCAGCCAACAAGGCCTACACTCAGCCACGAAGGCCTACACTCAGAGATTTCAATCTCCTACTCTCAGGCTCTCAAGCCCTACCCTCAGCCTTTATAATTACAGGCTTACAAAGACTCAGATCCAAAGGATCCTACAAGATAAAAATGAATTTACAAATGATAACTCAGCAACTCAGAAACAAGAGAGGGAGTTGAGAGTTTCTTGATGAGTTCTTGGAAGAACTCAGTTGGATTCAATCTGACTTAGCTTTCTTCAAAGCTTCTTGAAAGTAGAACTCAATTAGATTGACTCCTTCTGCAGTTGATCCTTGACCTCTGCTTCTTAAGATCCAGAAATATCTGAACCCTTCTTCTCACCTAGTTCCAACGGCTGATTTCTTGATGGATCCCTCTCTCTCCAACTTCTTAGATCTGCACTTGGACAGAGCTAGATCTTCTTGTTTTGATACTTGATCAATAACTTGAACAACTCTGTGAACCACTTTTTGAATACTTCAACAACAACTTATGTAGACTGTATGAGCCTATTTATAGGCCTTCTTCATGGTAACGCTGGTCCGGTCCATAACTGAATTTGACATCTCTGACAGGTGCTGTAGACCGCTGGAACGGCAGCTGTCAAGTCATCCAGTCAATTCTTGAAAGTTCTCTAACTGTCTGAAAGTGTCGAGACTTTCTGTCTTTAAGTGTCGACACTTATAGACCAAGTGTCGACACAAGTTGTGTAAGTGTCGACACAAGTCTACAAGGTGTCGACACAACTCCTTGTGTTGTAGATTCTATCTCGACACAGTTTCTTCTGCATGTGTCGACACTGAAATTGAGTGTCGACACAAGTACTTGATCTTCTATCTTTTGCTGAATTCTTCTAAGTGTCGACACATCTCCTTTGTGTCGACATAACTTCTTGTGTTGAATCTGTTAAGTGTCGACACTACTTCTTGGTGTCGACACATAGTCTTCAATGTTGATACTTGCTGAGTGTCGACACAGCTCCTTGTGTCGACACTTGATTCTTCTGTTGAGACTTCAGCTGAGTGTCGACACATAGTCTGGTGTCGACACTTGTACTTAGAATATTTTGTTGATCTTGCTGTTCTTTGTTAAGTGTCGACATAGTTCCCATGTGTCGACACTTTCTTCAAGTGTTGAGTCTTCACTGAGTGTCGACACATTGTTCTTGGTGTCGACACTTACTTCAAGTGTTGACTCTTCTATTGAGTGTCGACATATTGTTCTGGGTGTCGACACATATACTTAGTCTCTACTGACTTTTGCTGAGTGTCGACACAGCTCCAAGTGTCGACACTCTGGTGTAAGACACAGTTCTTCTAGGTGTCGACACTGCTGTTAAGTGTCGACACAGCTTTACTGCACTTTTCTTCACTGAGTGTCGACACAGCTCCTTGTGTCGACACTTTCTGTCTGGTGTCGACTCAGCATCCCAGTGTCGACACAATGACTCCAAGTGTCTACACTGCTTGCCTGAGTGTCGACACAAGTCTTCTTAAGTGTCGACACTTTCCTCTGATTGTCGAAACATGGACTTAGAAATTTTTTGCTTAAGTCCTGAAAATACTTAACCTGCACAAGTAACTCAAAATACATCAAATACATTTTGATGTATATCATTGAGTTGGGTGAGGCTTCTTCAAATCAGGTACATTTAAACCAATGTACCCAACACATTTCTACCGCATTCCAGCGGTAGAAATGCATTTGTTTTAATTTTTCGGTAACTTAGTTTTTTGCAATTTTTTATGTATGCGCATTTATTTTCCGCCTACTCGTTAAGAGTTTAAATGCGCTTGCTTATTTTACTTTCTGAAGAGTGCGTGAGTTTGTAATTTTCTTTATTTCCGCCTACTCTTTCGAGTTAAATGACAGGTCTTAATTTTCCCTACTCATTTGTGTAGGATTTGTGTGTGTGTGTTTTCATTTATGTCGAGAGAGTGTGTGCGTGAGTTTTACTTTATGTAGAGTGCGTGCGTGTGTTGCATTTATTTAGTCCTACTCGTTTGAGTGGGACCCGCTTTCTTTCTCCCGCCCATGCATTTGAGCCGGACTCGCAATTTACAGCTTTCTTCAGTCCTACTCGTTTGAGTAGGACTTGCAATTTTCAGCTTTCCTTTACTGCTTTCATTTTATCGCTTTCATTTACCGCTTTCTTTACTGCTTTATTTCTGCTTTTCACCGCAAGCCGTCCCCATTCCGATGAGTGGCTAACCGTTCTTAGCCCTCGTATCGAAAGAGCATTGGGATAGATAAAATAGCTTAAAAAAATTAAAGGTCGTATTTTCTAATTAATTAAAAACACTTAAGGTTTGCCCGGGGTTAAACGACGCGTAGGACCACATATCGATGTGTGGGCCCTATTCCGTTTTCCATACGCTCGCCGAGAGGCCGTGCGTATGGACAGATCACCCCTGGCAAGAGAGTTCCGCACTAACCAACCTCGAGAGAGGAGGCGCGCCAACTCTACCGGATTGGGTTCCCCCACCAATAGCGGGGTTCTTAGCGTAATGTGGGCGTTAAGAGGAATCCTTCGTCGGACTAACGTTCGGTCGAATAGTCTTAGCGTTCAGGTGAGCGATAGCCCTATAGCTAAGTGAGCTCATTTTAGTGGAACATCCACGGCCAAGTCTCCGCCTTAATTAATTAGAAATTTAGGAGCTCTTTTTTATTTAAAGTCTATTTTAGTTCAATTATTTTTTCAGTGCCATCGAGCTAAGCTCTTCATCGGCACCACCTCATGCTTTCATTTTCTTCTGCAATTTTCTGCTTTTTTATTATATATAAAATATAACCTGACAAGTTAATTATCGGTAAATAATAGTCCCCTCCAGGGAAGAGTAGAAATAATCGAACCGACCCCGAGAACAATACGACCACGATATTCCACCCGGAATATCCTGTACTACTCACGATAGGTGCACTTGCCTTCTTTCGTTAAAACTCGATCTAAACTGTTTTATATCCAAATAAATAAATACGCGCGCCCCGTTTTCTAAGTAATAAAACCACTTCCGCCCTTTTCTCAAATAAAACCGTCGGGTCGCCGCGTGACCGTAAATAATTTTGGAGTTTTAACCATCAAGTTTTTGGCGCCGTTGCCGGGGAATTTTTCGGTTCGTTATTTTGAATCTTGGGGTTCTATTAATTTTACCTATATATATTTATAGTTTGGCCAACAAACAAAAAATATAATAATAATAATAATACTAATAAAAAAAACTATAAAAAAATTTACAAATTTATAAAAAATTTTTTTTTGAAAAACTTACAAAACTAAAAATTTTTTGAAAAACCTTAAAAATTAAAATTTCGAAAAAAAAACTATAAAACCAAAAAAAAAACTCTAACCCAAAAAAAAATGATGAAAAAAAAGCTTAACAAAAAATTTTATTTACATTCTTTTCATGAAAAAAAAACTATAAAACAAACAAAACTAAAAATTCGAAAAAATGAAAAAACAAAACTAAACAAAAAACAATAAAAAACATATATTTTCATGAAAACACAACACAAAAAAAAACTAACTAAAAAACCTACCTAAAAAATCAACTAAAAAATAAAAAAATCTACATTAAAACACCAAAAAATATAATAATTTTATATTAATATATGTTTTATTTAACTTCTTTTATTTTAATTTGTTTTATTTCGTTTCCTTTTGCTTCGACACGCTTCCATTCTTGTGCGCGCTAGTGGTGCGCATTTCCATCACACTCACGTAGCTAAGGCCTTAGCTACCTTTCGACCTCCCCCCCTACCGCCTGCAACCCTTTAGCCGAATTTTTCGTTTTTTTGTTTTTTCTATTATTGTTTTGCTATTCTTTTCTCTTCTAATAATAATGCAGGGTTTCGACCTGGACCTCCCCGTACTCATCTTCAGGGAAGCTTCTGCCCTCCCTTTTTCATTTTGTAGATCTTATTCTGTATATTATTCGTTCCACATACTTAAATTGCAACATTGGGGACAATGTTGGGTTTAAGTATGGGGGTATTTTCCTATTCTGCATTTTTTATTCAAAAACTCATAAAAATACATAAAAATTACAAAATTAAAACCTTAAAAATTTTCCTTGTTTTTTATAATAATAAAAAAAACTCAACAAAAAATCATAAAACACAAAAAAATTCACAAAAACAAAACTTATAAAACATCAAAAATTCAAAAAACATTTTGTTATTTTACTTTGTAAATATTTTTTTTAAAAAATAAATCTCTCTTCCCCCCTCTTCTTCTCTTTTTTGTAAAAGCTCGCATTTTGCTTGCCCGCGGCGTTCGACTCATCGAACCAACCAACTAAATAAGAGTCTGTTCGCGGGCTGCATTCGAGTTTTTTTTTACTTTGTACCTTTTTTGTAAAAATCTCTCTTTCCACACTATTTCTTTTTAAATAACACTTCTTTCTCTTCTCATTCTTGTAAATTACTTATCAAACAACACTAAAACATAAAAAAATTAGAAAAACCAAAAACCCTAAAAGATAAAAATCCTAAAAAGATAAAAATAAAAAATCCTAAAAAGATGATAAACAAAAATTCAAAAAAAAGACGATAATAAAAATTCAAAAAAAAAATGATAAAAACTATAAAAATTCCAAAAAAAATATTTTGTTAAATTATGTAACAAAATAAATCGAATATACCATATCTTAACCATTTTTGCTTTCTGAAAATCTAGTTTCGAGTTAATTTATATGCGAATTTTAGTTATTCTTTGCTTACTATTCGTTTATTAATTAAAGTTCGATAGATTTAAGTGTATGTGGTTAAGTTTTAAAGAATTTTTTTATGTCTTTTCCTTATAATAGAGAACTTGTTTTTCACCACCACTTCTAATTTTTATAAATAGAAGCTCGTTTTTTATGTTAGAAAATAATATCCATGGATTTCAATTATTTCTACTTCATGCTTTTAGAAAGATAGGAACGTTCATTTTAAAAAGGTTGCTCTTAAAACTTTTTGATTAAAAGCTAGTTTTATTTTTGAAAAATAAATTCACTTCCATTTTTTTGGGTGGTGTTATTAGCAAACCCATTTCCGCTGCTAGCAAACCATTACTGTTAGCAAACCATTGCAATTGAAAATGGCTATTCGAAAACCAATTTGTTATTAGCAAACCACCAAATAATTAAAAAAAAATCTCAATCATATAATAAGTTGTTTCATTCGTTCTAAAATATTAGGTAAACTAAATAATTTTTGGTTAACATTAACATATCATTTATGTAAACAAAACTTCTCAAAATGCTCCAATTCTTCTTTAAATGTCTCATAATATCTTCAAAAATACCAAATATTTTGACCATATTCTGCAAAAAACAAACATGCAATTTCATGAGTTTTCAAATTAGTGAACATTATACTTAATATAACATCAATTCATGTGAAAAAAATTGCATAAATTCACCTTTGTTCTTCCTTCTAGAATATGTGTAAGTGCAATGGAAAATTCACAAATGACATGCTCCACCTACCACTGCATAAAGAAATAATCAAACAAATTTAAACATTAGTAGGTAATAGGCTATTGAAAATAAACAGTAAGTAATCTAACCTTTCATTCTTTTGAATTGATTATGCATTCCCATGTAGTTGCCAATTGTGTTTGATATCGCCTCCATGGGGAGTAGAGCGGTGGTAGTGGAGTCCCTTCTTTCATGTACAATCCCACGAAATGGTTACCATTTATCAAGCCGATGAAGATGACTTTCGGGCTTTGCGGAAGCGGTGAATCCAATGGCAAAAATGTTAGACTTTGATTTCTTGAAATATGAGCCACCCCAACATTGTAGCAAGTTGAAATTACCAACCCCATATCCGGTATGGACATCCACTTATCATATGGTGCGAGTGAGCTCTTGCAATCAAGATTGCTAATTAATTCCTTTCTTTTTGTGGTTCCATATATTGCATCAAACAAAGTTTCTCTTCTTACCAATTCACTCATCAAATCAGCTCTAATTTTTTGCCAATTTTCACCAAGGCCGAGAGATTCACTAATCACACGAAAACCACAATGTCCATCTGCGACGACATTGAACACATCCACCAAGTAATCTGAAATGCAAGACGGTAGTTGTCGGCGAACGCTATCATATAATCTATTGCTTCGCATGCTTTGTTCCCTTGATGACTTTGACAATTTTTTTGCGTGTTTATGTCTTCCTTCAAAATGTGCTCAAAAGAGAGGGCTTGCGCTTTGTAGTTTTAAAGTCTTGGGTGAACCTCTTCGTACTCCCTTTTGGTCTACCTTTTAATTTTGTTGGCAAAAGTGGCTCTTTTGTTTGGGTTGATGTTGGATCCATGATTTCACGCAATTTATTTCTGATCTCCTTTTGTTGATGCTCATTAGTTTTTGCATACCTTGTTATGATCCCCTCCAACTCAACTACTATATCTATGTCTTTGGTCTTCATAGATTCTTGTGTATTTGGAATTGTATCACTTTCCAAGGGGAAAGATAATTGCTTCCAATGTTTATGTATTAACCATATCAGACATGCTTTGTTTTGTGAGATATAAGGTGTCAATTCGTGACTGCAAGGTAACCCAAGTGTTGACCGGCTTGTATGTGGACAATCTTCACCAACACCAAGCTTCGATTTCCGATATTTATCCTCTTCCACCTTTATCAATTGCAAAGCTTGTAATGACACACGCCCAACAAGGTCTGAGTACAAAGACCCCTTAAATTCATTACTAACTTGAATGGAGCTATGCCCAAACGATCTTTTAATTTCAGTATGTTGAAGACATAACATTTGATCAAATGCTTTCCATATGGTAGCTAAGTTTCCAATTGAAACTTCCAAAAATTTCTTCAACTTGCTATGTCACCCTTCGACACGGTTTGTTGTGGAGTTGCCTAGGTGCATGTACTTGTCAATCCAAGCGCAAACAAAATACTCTTTGAAAGGTTCAAGCCATGTTTAAGATAGGTAAGAGATAACATCCGGATATGTAGTAGAATAAACACTCAAAATATTGTTATATCTCATATTAAACTCATTTTCATTTCTTGCGTCCATCAACCATTGACAAAACCCAAGAAAGATCTCAAACTCTTTCCCATCTTTGAAATATTTCTTGCAATTAGATAAAATATTCCTGTGCACATGTACTTGACATAAAATATGCTTCGCATTTGGAAAAGTACTCTTTATGACATTCATCAATGCCAAGTCCCTATCAGTAACGATTACATTAGGCAAAGATGTTTCATCAAAAGTAGACTTGAACTGCTCTAGAGCCCATCTATAACTTGACTCGGATTCATCAGACAAAAAAGCAAAGGCCGAGAAAAAAGTTAGCTGAGTAGATGTAACACCGACTATAGAAAGTAGTGACAACCGATATCTATTTGTCTTGTAGGTACAATCCATTAAAAACACGGTTGAAAATATCTTACTTAGTTTAATAGACACCGGATGAGCAAAGAACAGGCTAATCAAATTTTTTTTCTCTTCCATAACATGATTAAAACTCAAATACCCACAATCAGTTAAACATTTATATAGGTACTGTATTGGAGTTGCTCCACTCAATTCTTCTTTTTGCAACTTGTATCTCTCATTATAAATAGTGCGCATGATAGTACGATTGCTTGCATTTCGCTTTTTTAATGTTGATAATATGCATCTAGGCTTAACATTTGATGCAAACATGTCGTGAACTATCTTCTTCTCAAGACAATCCAATCTTCCAACCATGGCATGTGCTTCTAAGTGAACCATTTCATGGTTATGTGTCCCACATTTCACTTCCATTGTCCATTCATCAGAGAAAGCATTTTTTTCCCAATCAAAGTAAATGGGCAACCACAACGCTTACTTGTAGATTTTCTTAAATTTTGTTTAGTCCAACCCTTTTTACATTGCTTCTCACGGTAAAATCCACCTCTATCACAACCCAAAATGACACGTGTTCGTGCTCTCCCACCTTCTAATTTGTCTGAACCTTTCACTGTGACAGCAAAACTACATGACTTGCCAACATTACGAGCCCAATCAATCAACATATCTCGAGATGGAAACTGAATGTTTGTTACAAAATGACTACCTACATCAACCTTCACACACGATCCACTAATCAACAATGAAAAGAATAGAATACATAAATCAATTTAACCATATCGATCAATAACTACATTACACTAACACAATAAGTTAAGGTTGTGAAGGATACCTTTTGGTTGATGGGTTACAAACAACACTCTCCATTGAGAAATCAACATTCTCCATCTGAAATCAACAGTAAACATAAGATTTAATCAATAAAGAAGATCCTTATAATCCTTTAATCAATAACTTGAATCAATATTTATAAACATGCACTCTATGATCAATAACTTGCTCAAAACATGCATTCTATGATGAATATGCAGCATTCAAGAGGAATACGTGAAATAAATATAAATCCACTGTGGGTTATCCCAACTGTTAAGTGTTACCCTTGACTGCTATCTGCAAGGGATGTTGGTAAGTGTCATATGGGAGAGATCCGGAAGGCACCCAATGTGCTGGTTTTTGACCAAAACATCTTACCTTAAGGAATTGCTCTTCAGAGGGGGGTCATTGCTGCTGGAGGAGTCTTCGAAGTTGAGGGGGCTGCCTGCAAGAGCTGCTTGCTCGTCGAAATTACTGGGTTCTTATGGGCCACTTATACGTCATCCCAACATTACACTTTAGTCTTGGAAAGCCCCATAAGTTGGATGGTGCAAACTCAACTTTACCAATGCGGTCAAAAGAGGCTCAGGGCATCCTGATTGCTGGGAACTAAAAAGGGCTTACGAGAGCACTTATTAGGATTGTTAGGGGACAGAGGGTGATTTAAATCCCCTTTGACCGCACCATGTTCATAACCGCACCACCATGCCAAACAGAGCCCTAGTGATACTGTGAAAATTTCTCTATCTCTCAAGAGATTATTACGTCCTAGCTTTAGGGGGATCGCGAGCTGATCATTTGTATGAGATATTTCATTGAACTTCTATGGAACATCTTCCATCATTCTATGCAATATTTTTCCCACTTTGAATTGAAGATTAAAACAGACGGGCAAGCACAACGATATATTAAAAAACATGCTAAAGCGATCCAGATAATGATTAATATTCATTTTTATTACACTGAGCGAGCATGGATGATCGGAACAGCCAAATTGATCGCACATCCTGAATTAGGTCAATGTGACAGAGGTCCACCATTAGTGAAACCGTGAGCTTGCCTTGGGGTAGAAGAAGAAGAAGAAGAAGCCTAAACCTTGGGGTTGAGGAGGCGGAGGAGCAGAGGTGATCGGTGGACTCGAGAGCGGCAACGAGGAGCAGCGGCGATCGGTGGACTCGGGAGCAGCAACGATGGACTCGGGAGCGGCAACGATGGACTCGGGAGCGGATGTGCCCTAATGGTTTGCTAGCAGTAGCTTTTTAGGATAGAAAAAATAACTAAATAATCTTGAACCCGGTTTATTTTGGTTTGCTAGCAGCGGAAATGGGTTTGCTAATAACAGCACCCTTTTTTTCATGTCTTAATTGACATGTTTTCCCCTATCCTTTAAAAGATCTTATGTCAATTGGAATAAGATTTCATTCCGTAAACATAGGCACCCAATATTTAAAAAGATTATATGTTGTGGAGTAAGAGGATAAAATTCATTACTCCTACACATATACATTGGGTTATTTATTATTTATGAAGAAAGAAAAAATTATTATGTGTTAGGAAAATAAGATTTCATTTTCCTAACTATCCGAAAAGAAAAAATTGGAGGTTCGAGAAAAAATTACCTCACCTCAATATTCAAGCCTTCTTCATAAACCACCAAACCACTTATCCTATTTAATGATTCTAGAATTAATTTAAAATTTTTTTGAGAGCATAACTTTTAAATTGCATTATTTCCTTTAACTTCTTTTAAGCTAAGGTTTTTTGTATAAATCCAATCCATCTTTGTTAAACTAACAAAAATAAATTTTTGTTTTCTATTTTATTTTATCTAGAAGTCTTTTTGAAACTCTTCCTCTATTTATAACATTTCATAAATTAGGATTTAATTCTTTAACCCCGGATATTTATTTTGATCTTACTTTTAATTAATTCAAGCGGTAGCTAAACTTAGGATTTCTTTTATTCCTCATAAGTTCATCTCCAACTTTTGCTCTGGAATAGCAAAAGCTTAAGTATGAGGGTATTTGATGAATTGTAAATATACCTATTTTTCTGTACATTAATTTAGTTGTTTTCATTTATTTTTGTCATTTTTACTTATTTTTATTCAATAAAATGCTCCTATTTTTGTAAATATTATACTAACTTGTTTTATTTTATTTTTTTAGGAAAAAATGGAAAATCTGCCAAAAATTGTCATGTCACGCCCATGACTTTCTGGTCACGCCCGTGACCAGGGCTTGACAGTTCAAAACCCGTGAAATCAACAAAATTCTGAAGAAAAGCTTGACACGCCCGGGGTCACGCCCGTGTCACCCGACACGGGGCGTGACCCAATCCCCTGTCCACCCGCTCGACGTTTTCAGCTCGATGTTCGTCGACCCCCATGACACGCCTAGAGTCACACCCGTGACCTGGGGCGTGACACCTCTTCCCGCTCGACGATTTTTAACTCGACATTTTCCGCTCGACGTTTGTCGAGTGTCAACACCAACCGACACGCCCAGAGTCACGCCCGTGACCTGGGGCGTGACCACTCCGCCTGGCCGACAAGACCCGCGCGACGACTTTTTGACGCACCGCGCCCAGATCCACCTCCATGACACGCCCAGTGTCACGCCCGTGACCTGGGGCGTGACCAACGCGAGACCGACACGTGTCCAGCCCGAAGTCCACTTTCCCGTCAAATCGCCGGCCGCCTTCGTGAATAGTGTCGACATGCCCCCTGACACGCCCGTGTCAGAGGGCGTGTACTTTTAAATTTTCCCCTATAAATAACTGTGTTCTGCTTGAGTTCCTGTTCCCTTTTTTGAACCATTTTATAAGGGGAGGTGCTGCGTAGATGGATTTCCAACCTATGGAATGGGGTTTTCTCTTTCTCTCTCTCTTTTATTTTTGTACTAGATTTGTAATAGTTTTTAGACATAATAAAAATGTAGTTTTTTTTCTCATTTCTATATTTTGGACTTCATCTATGCGCCCACCCTTTGCAATCTTATTTATTCCTTGTTTTAACTTCTTTTTCGTTCTTTTGAAATGTGTGTGTGAGTGTATGAGTATAGTTTTCATGTTTTTATGTTTAGTTATTTTTACTTTGTTTTCGTTAAACTTAGATTTTTATAGCTTTTATTTCATTCCTATAAACCCGTAAAAACGTTTTAAAGTGTCTTTCATTTTTCTTCAACTTAGATTTTTTTTAGGTTGTAAAACTTTTTCTTTCTTTTTTACTTTATTTACACTTTTTTAGCGTTTTTATCAAGTTATAGGAATGAAAATATATTCATTTCAATTTTTCGTGCACTTGCATTTTTATTTAAAACTTTTGTCCGTTTAATTTTTTCGTCTTCTTTTTATGCATTTCTACCGCATTCTATCGGTAGAAATGTATTCATTTTTATTTTTCGAGCACTTGCATTTTCATTTTTGTTTGCAAAACTTTTTCGCTCGTTTAATTTTTATTTTTACTTTTTATGCATTTCTACCGCATTCCAGCGGTAGAAATGCAGTTGTTTTAATTTTTCGGTAACTTAGTTTTTTGCAATTTTTTATGTATGCGCATTTATTTCCGCCTACTCGTTAAGAGTTAAATGGCGCTTGCTTATTTTACTTTCTGTAGAGTGCGTGAGTTTGTAATTTTCTTTATTTCCGCCTACTCATTCGAGTTAAATGGCAGGTCTTAATTTTCCCTACTCATTTGAGTAAGATTTGTGTGTGTGTGTTTTCATTTATGTCGAGAGAGTGTGTGCGTGAGTTTTACTTTATGTAGAGTGCGTGCGTGTGTTGTATTTATTTAGTCCTACTCGTTTGAGTGAGACCCGCTTTCTTTCTCCCGCCCACGCATTTGCGCCGGGACTCGCAATTTACAGCTTTCTTCAGTCCTACTCGTTTGAGTAGGACTTGCAATTTTCAGCTTTCCTTTACTGCTTTCATTTTATCGCTTTCATTTACCGCTTTCTTTACTGCTTTATTTTCTGTTTTTCACCACAAGCCGTCCCCATTCCGATGAGTGGCTAACCGTTCTTAGCCATCGGTATCGAAGAGCATTGGGACAGATAAAATAGCTTAAAATAATTAAACGTCGTATTTTTCTAATTAATTAAAAGTACTTAAGCTTTGCCCGGGTTAACGACGCGTAGGACCACATATCGATGTGTGGGCCCTATTTCCGTTTTCGATACGCTCGCCGAGAGGCCGTGCGTATGGACAGATCACCCCTTGGCAAAAAGAGTTCCGTACTAACCCTCGAGAGAGGAGGCGCGCCAACTCTACCGGATTGGGTTCCCCACCCAATAGCGGGGTTCTTAGCGTAATGCGAGCGTTAAGAGGAATCCTTCGTCGGACTAACGTTCGGTCGAATAGTCTTAGCGTTCAGGTGAGCGATAGCCCTATAGCTAGGTGAGCTCATTTTAGTGGAACCTCCACGGCCAAGTCTCCGCCTTAATTAATTAGAAATTTAGGAGCTTTTTTTATTTAAAGTCTATTTTAGTTCAATTGTTTTTTCAGTGTCATCGAGCTAAGCTTTTCATCGGCACCAACTTCATGCTTTCATTTTCTTTCTGCAATTTTCTGCTTTTTTATTATATATAAAATATAACCCGACAAGTTAATTATCGGTAAAATAATAGTCCCCTCCAGGGAAGAGTAGAAATAATCGAACCGACCCCGAGAACAATACGACCTCGATATTCCACCCGGAATATCCTGTACTACTCATGATAGGTGCACTTGCCTCCTTTCGTTAAAACTCGATCTAAACCGTTTTATATCCAAATAAATAAATACGCGCGCCTCGTTTTCTAAATAATAAAATCACTTCCGCCTTTTTCTCAAATAAAACCGCCGGGTCAACGCGTGACCGTAAATAATTTTGGAGTTTTAACCATCAAGTTTTTGGCGCCGTTGCCTGGGAATTTTTCGGTTCGTTATTTTGAACCTTGGGGTTTTATTAATTTTACCTATATATATTTATAGTTTGGCCAACTAACAAAAAATATAATAATAATAATAATACTAATAAAAAAACTATAAAAAAAGTTACAAATTTATAAAACAAAAAAAAATTTGAAAAACTTACAAAAGTAAAATTTTTTTGAAAAACCTTAAAAATTAAAAATTCGAAAAAAAAACTATAAAACAAAAAAAAACTCTAACCCCAAAAAAAAATGATGAACAAAAAAAAAATTTAACAAAAAATTTTATTTACATTCTTTTCATGAAAAAAAACTATAAAACAAACAAAACTAAAAATTAGAAAAAAATGAAAAAAAACAAAACTAAACAAAAAACAATAAAAAACATATATTTTCATGAAAAAAAAACTAACTAAAAAACCTACCTAAAAAATCAACTAAAAAATAAAAAAAAATCTACTTAAAAAACACCAAAAAATATAATAATTTGATATTAATACCTGTATATATGTTTTATTTAACTTCTTTTATTTTAATTTGTTTTATTTCGTTTCCTTTTGCTTCGGCACGCTTCCATTCTTGTGCGCGCTAGGGGTGCGCATTTCCATCACACTCACGTAGCTAAGGCCTTAGCTACCTTTCGACCTCCCCCTACCGCCTGCAACCCTTTAGCAGAATTTTTCGTTTTTTGTTATTTCTATTATTGTTTTGCTATTCTTTTCTCTTCTAATAATAATGCAGGGTTTCGACCTGTGCCTCCCCGTACTCATCTTCAGGGAAGCTTCTGCCCTCCCTTTTTCATTTTGTACATCTTATTCTGTATATTATTCATTCCGCATACTAAGATTGCAACATTGGGGACAATATTGGGTTTAAGTATGATGGTGTTTTCCTATTCTGCATTTTTTATTAAAAAACTCATAAAAATACATAAAAATTTACAAAAATTAAAACCTTAAAAAATTTTCCTTATTTTTTATAATAATAATAAAAAAAAACTCAACAAAAAAAAAATCTTAAAACACAAAAAATTCACAAAAACAAAACTTATAAAACATCAAAAATTCAAATTTTTTTTTGTTATTTTACTTTGTAAATATTTTTTTTAAAAAATAAATCTCTCTTCCCCCCTCTTCTTCTCTTTTTTGTAAAAACTCGCATTTTGCTTGCCTGCGGCATTCGACTAATCGAACCAACCACCTAAATAAGAGTGTGTTCGCGGGCTGCATTCGAGTTTTTTTTACTTTGTACCTTTTTTGTAAAAATCTCTCTTTCCCCACTACCTTCTTTTTAAATAACACTTCTTTCTCTCTCATTCTTGTAAATTACTTATCAAACAACATTAAAACATCAAAAAATTAGAAAAACCAAAAACCCTAAAAAGATAAAAATCAAAAATCCTAAAAAGATGATAAACAAAAATTCAAAAAAAGACGATAATAAAAATTAAAAAAAATGATAAAAACTATAAAAATTCCAAAAAAAATATTTTGTTAAATTATGTAACAAAATAAATCGAATATACCATATCTTAACCATTTTTGATTTTTGAAAATCTAGTTTCGAGTTAATTTATATGCGAATTTTAGTTATTCTTTGCTGACTATTCGTTTATTAATTAAAGTTCGATAGATTTAAGTATCTGGGGTTAAGTTTTAAAGAATTTTTTATGTCTTTTCCTTATAATAGAGAACTTGTTTTTCACCACCACTTCTAATTTTTATAAATAGAAGCTCGTTTTTTATGTTAGAAAATAACATCCATGGATTTCAATTATTTCTACTTCATGCTTTTAGAAAGATAGGAACGTTCATTTTAAAAAGGTTGCTCTCAAAACTTTTTGATTAAAAGCTAGTTTTCTTTTTGAAAAATAAATCCACTTCCATTTTTTTTCATGTCTTAATTGACATGTTTTCCCCTATCCTTTAAAAGATCTTATGTCAATGGGAATAAGATTTCATTCCGTAAACATAGGCACCCAATATTTAAAAAGATTATATGTTATGGAGTAAGAGGATAAAATTCATTACTCCTACACATATACATTGAGTTATTTATTATTTATGAAGAAAGAAAAAATTATTATGTGTTAGAAAAATAAGATTTCATTTTCCTAACTATCCGAAAAGAAAAAATTGGAGGTTCGAGAAAAAATTATCTCACCTCAATATTCAAGTCTTCTTCATAAACCACCAAACCACTTATCTTATTTCAATGATTATATAATTAATTTAAAATTTTTTTGAGAGCATAACTTTTAAATTGCATTATTTCCTTTAACTTCTTTTAAGGTAAGGTTTTTTGTATAAATCCAATCCATCATTGTTAAACTAACAAAAATAAATTTTTGCTTTCTATTTTATTTTATCTAAAAGTATTTTTGAAACTCTTCCTCTATTTATAACATTTCATAAATTAGAATTTAATTTTTTAACCCTGGATGTTTATTTTGATCTTACTTTTAATTAATTCAAGCGGTAGCTAAACTTAGGATTTCTTTTATTCCTTATAAGTTCATCTCCAACTTTTGCTCTGGAATAGCAAAACCTTAAGTATGGGGGTATTTGATGAATTGTAAATATACCTATTTTTCTGTACATTAATTTAGTTGTTTTCATTTATTTTTGTCATTTTTACTTATTTTTATTCAATAAAATGCTCCTATTTTTGTAAATATTATACTAACTTATTTTATTTTATTTTTCAGGAAAAAATGGAAAATCTGCCAAAAATTGTCATGTCACGCCCGTGACTTTCTGGTCACGCCCGTGACCAGGGCTTGACAGTTCAAAACCCGTGAAAGCAACAAAATTCTGAAGAAAAGCTTGACACGCCCGGGGTCACGCCCGTGTCACCCGACACGGGGCGTGACCCAAGCCCGTGTCCACCCGCTCGACGTTTTCAGCTCGATGTTCGTCGACCCCCTCAACACGCCTAAAGTCACGCCCATGACCTGGGGCGTGACAACTCTTCCCGCTCGACGATTTTCAACTCGACATTTTCCGCTCGATGTTTGTCGAGTGTCGACACCAACTAACACGCCCAGAGTCACGCCCGTGACCTGGGGCGTGACCACTACGCCTGGCCGACAAGACCCGCGCGATGACTTTTTGACGCACCGCGCCCAGATCCACCTCCATGACACGCCCAGCGTCACGCCCGTGACCTGGGGCGTGACCAACGCGAGACCAACACGTGTCCAGCCCGAAGTCCACTTTCCCGTCAAATCGCCGGCCGCCTTCGTGAATAGTGTCGACACGCCCCCTGACACGCCGGTGTCAGAGGGCGTGTACTTGTAAATTTTCCCCTATAAATAACTGTGTTCTGCTTGAGTTCCTGTTCCCCTTTTTGAACCATTTTGTAAGGGGAGGTGCTGCGTAGATGGATTTCCAACCTATGGAATGGGGTTTTCTCTTTCTCTCTCTCTTTTATTTTTGTACTAGCTTTGTAATAGTTTTTAGACATAATAAAAATGTAGTTTTTTTCTCATTTCTATGTTTTGAACTTCATCTATGCGCCCACCCTTTGCAATCTTATTTATTCCTTGTTTTAACTTCTTTTTCGTTCTTTTGAAATGAGTGTGTGAGTGTATGAGTATAGTTTTCATGTTTTTATGTTTAGTTATTTTTACTTTGTTTTGGTTAAACTTAGATTTTTATAGCTTTTATTTCATTCTTATAAACCCGTAAAAACGTTTTAAAGTGTCTTTCATTTTTCTTCAACTTAGATTTTTTTTAGGTTGTAAAACTTTTTCTTTCTTTTTACTTTATTTACACTTTTTTAGCGTTTTTATCAAGTTATAGGAATGAAAATATATTCGTTTCAATTTTTCGTGCACTTGCATTTTTATTTAAAACTTTTGTCCGTTTAATTTTTTCGTCTTCTTTTTACGCATTTATACCGCATTCTATCGCTAGAAATGTATTCATTTTTATTTTTCGAGCACTTGCATTTTCATTTTTGTTTGCAAAACTTTTTCGCTCGTTTAATTTTTATTTTCACTTTTTATGCATTTCTACCGCATTCCAGCGGTAGAAATGCGGTTGTTTTAATTTTTCGGTAACTTAGTTTTTTTGCAATTTTTTATGTACGCGCATTTATTTCCGCCTACTCGTTAAGAGTTAAATGACGCTTGCTTATTTTACTTTCTGTAGAGTGCGTGAGTTTGTAATTTTCTTTATTTCCGTCTACTCATTCGAGTTAAATGGCAGGTCTTAATTTTCCCTACTCATTTGAGTAGGATTTGTGTGTGTGTGTTTTCATTTATGTCGAGAGAGTGTGTGCGTGAGTTTTACTTTATGTAGAGTGCGTGCGTGTGTTGCATTTATTTAGTCCTACTCGTTTGAGTGGGACCCGCTTTCTTTCTCCCGCCCACGCATTTGCGCCGGGACTCGCAATTTACAGCTTTCTTCAGTCCTACTCGTTTGAGTAAGACTTGCAATTTTCAGCTTTCCTTTACTGCTTTCATTTTATCGCTTTCATTTACCGCTTTCTTTACTGCTTTATTTTCTGCTTTTCACCACAAGCCGTCCCCATTCCGATGAGTGGCTAACCGTTCTTAGCCCTCGGTATCGAAGAGAATTGGGACAGATAAAATAGCTTAAAATAATTAAAGGTCGTATTTTTCTAATTAATTAAAAGTACTTAAGGTTTGCCCGGGGTTAACGACGCGTAGGACCACATATCGATATGTGGGCCCTATTTCCGTTTTCCATACGCTCGCCGAGAGGTCGTGCGTATGGACAGATCACCCCTTGGCAAAGAGAGTTCCGCACTAACCCTCGAGAGAGGAGGCGCGCCAACTCTACTGGATTGGGATCCCCACCCAATAGCGAGGTTCTTAGCGTAATGCGGGCGTTAAGAGGAATCCTTCGTCGGACTAACGTTCGGTCGAATAGTCTTAGCATTCAGGTGAGCGATAGACCTATAGCTAGGTGAGCTCATTTTAGTTCAACCTCCACGGCCAAGTCTCAGCCTTAATTAATTAGAAATTTAGGAGCTCTTTTTATTTAAAGTCTATTTTAGTTCAATTGTTTTTTCAGTGCCATCGAGCTAAGCTCTTCATCGGCACCACCTTCATGCTTTCATTTTCTTTCTGCAATTTTCTGTTTTTTTATTATATATAAAATATAACCCGACAAGTTAATTATCGGTAAAATAATAGTCCCCTCCAGGGAAGAGTAGAAATAATCAAACCAACCACGAGCACAATACGACCTCGATATTCCACCCGGAATATCCTGTACTACTCATGATAGGTGCACTTGCCTTCTTTCGTTAAAACTCGATTTAAACCGTTTTATATCCAAATAAATAAATAAGCGCGCCCCGTTTTCTAAATAATAAAAACACTTCCGCCTTTTTCTCAAATAAAACCGCCGGGTCGCCGCGTTACCGTAAATAATTTTGGAGTTTTAAGCATCAAATTTTTGGCGTCGTTTCTGGGGAATTTTTCGGTTCGTTATTTTGAAACTTGGGGTTCTATTAATTTTACCTATATATATTTATAGTTTGGCCAACTAAAAAAAAATATAATAATAATAATAATACTAAAAAAAAACTATAAAAAAATTTACAAATTTATAAAAAACAAATATTGAAAAACTTACAAAACTGAAATTTTTTTGAAAAACCTTAAAAATTAAAAATTTGAAAAAAAAACTATAAAACCAAAAAAAAACTAAAAAAAAAAAACTCTAACAAAAAAAAATGATGAACAAAAAAAAAACTTAACAAAAAATTTTATTTACATTCTTTTCATGGAAAAAAAACTATAAAACAAACAAAACTAAAAATTCAAAAAAATGAAAAAAAAAACAAAACTAAACAAAAAACAATAAAAAACATATATTTTCATGAAAACACACAAAAAAAAAGTAACTAAAAAACCTATCTAAAAAATAAAAAAAATCTACTTAAAAACACCAAAAAATAAAATAATTTGATATTAATACATGTATATATGTTTTATTTAACTTCTTTTATTTTAATTTGTTTTATTTCGTTTCCTTTTGCTTCGGCACGCTTCCATTCTTGTGCGCGCTAGGAGTGCGTATTTCCATCACACTCACGTAGCTAAGACCTTAGCTACCTTTCGACCTCCCCCCTACCGCTTGCAACCCTTTAGCCGAATGTTTCGTTTTTTGTTTTTTCTATTATTGTTTAGCTATTCTTTTCTCTTCTAATAATAATGCAGGGTTTCGACCTGGGCCTCCCCGTACTCATCTTCAAGGAAGTTTCTGCCCTCCCTTTTTCATTTTGTACATCTTATTCTGTATATTATTCGTTCCGCATACTTAAATTGCAACATTGGGGACAATGTTGAGTTTAAGTATGAGGGTGTTTTCCTATTCTGCATTTTTTATTCAAAAACTCATAAAAATACATAAAAAATTACAAAAATTAAAACCTTAAAAAATTTTCCTTGTTTTTATAATAATAATAAAAAAACTCAACAAAAAAATCATAAAACACAAACAATTCACAAAAACAAAACTTATGAAACATCAAAAATTCAAAAACAATTTTGTTATTTTACTTTGTAAATATTTTTTTTTAAAAATAAATCTCTCTTCCCCCCTCTTCTTCTCTTTTTTGTAAAAGCTTGCATTTTGCTTGCCCGCGGCGTTCGACTCATCGAACCAACCACCTAAATAAGAGTCTGTTCGCGGGCTGCATTCGAGTTTTTTTTTACTTTGTACCTTTTTTGTAAAAATCTCTCTTTCCCCACTACCTTCTTTTTAAATAACACTTCTTTCTCTTCTCATTCTTGTAAATTACTTATCAAACAACACTAAAACATCAAAAAATTAGAAAAACCAAAAACCCTAAAAAGATAAAAATCTAAAAATCCTAAAAAGATAAAAATCAAAAATCCTAAAAAGATTATAAACAAAAATTCAAAAAAAAGACGATAATAAAAATTCAAAATTCAAAAAATGATAAAAACTATAAAAATTCCAAAAAAATATTTTGTTAAATTATGTAACAAAATAAATCGAATATACCATATCTTAACCATTTTTGCTTTCTGAAAATCTATTTTCGAGTTAATTTATATGCGAATTTTAGTTATTCTTTGCTTACTATTCGTTTATTAATTAAAGTTCGATAGATTTAAGTATCTGTGGTTAAGTTTTAAAGAATTTTTATGTCTTTTCCTTATAATAGAGAACTTGTTTTTCACCACCACTTCTAATTTTTATAAATAGAAGCTCGTTTTTTATGTTAGAAAATAACATCCATGGATTTCAATTATTTCTACTTCATGCTTTTAGAAAGATAGGAACGTTCATTTTAAAAAGGTTGCTCTCAAAACTTTTTGATTAAAAGCTAGTTTTCTTTTTGAAAAATAAATCCACTTCCATTTTTTTTTCATGTCTTAATTGACATGTTTTCCCCTATCCTTTAAAAGATCTTATGTCAATGTGAATAAGATTTCATTCCGTAAACATAGGCACCCAATATTTAAAAAGATTATATGTTATGGAGTAAGAGGATAAAATTCATTACTCCTACACATATACATTGGGTTATTTATTATTTATGAAGAAAGAAAAAATTATTATGTGTTAGGAAAATAAGATTTCATTTTCCTAACTATCCGAAAAGAAAAAATTGGAGGTTCGAGAAAAAATTATCTCACCTCAATATTCAAGCCTTCTTCATAAACCACCAAACCACTTATCCTATTTCAATGATTCTAGAATTAATTAAAATTTTTTTTGAGAGCATAACTTTTAAATTGCATTATTTCCTTTAACTTCTTTTAAGCTAAGGTTTTTTGTATAAATCCAATCCATCTTTGTTAAAATAAGAAAAATAAATTTTTGCTTTCTATTTTATTTTATCTATAAGTATTTTTGAAATTCTTCCTCTATTTATAACATTTCATAAATTAGGATTTAATTCTTTAACCCCGGATGTTTATTTTGATCTTACTTTTAATTAATTCAAGCGATAGCTAAACTTAGGATTTCTTTTATTCCTTATAAGTTCATCTCCAACTTTTGCTCTGGAATAGCAAAAGCTTAAGTATGGGGGTATTTGATGAATTGTAAATATACCTATTTTTCTGTACATTAATTTAGTTGTTTTCATTTATTTTTGTCATTTTTACTTATTTTTATTCAATAAAATGCTCCTATTTTTGTAAATATTATACTAACTTGTTTTATTTTATTTTTCAGGAAAAAAATGGAAAATCTGCCAAAAAATGTCATGTCACGCCCGTGACTTTCTGGTCACGCCCGTGACCAGGGCTTGACAGTTCAAAACCCGTGAAATCAACAAAATTCTGAAGAAAAGCATGACATGCCCGGGGTCACGCCCGTGTCACCCGACACGGGGCGTGACCCAAGCCCGTGTTCACCCGCTCGATGTTTTCAGGTCGATGTTCGTCGACCCCCTCGACACGCCGAGAGTCACGCCCATGACCTGGGGCGTGACACCTCTTCCCGCCCGACGATTTTCAACTCGACATTTTCCGCTCGACGTTTGTCGAGTGTCGACACCAACCGACACGCCCAGAGTCACGCCCGTGACCTGGGGCGTGACCACTCCGCCTGGCCGACAAGACCCGCGCGACGACTTTTTGACGCACCGCGCCCAGATCCACCTCCATGACACGCCCAGCGTCACGCCCGTGACCTGGGGCGTGACCAACGCGAGACCGACACGTGTCCAGCCCGAAGTCCACTTTCCCGTCAAATCGCCGGCCGCCTTCGTGAATAGTGTCGACAAGCCCCCTGACACGCCCGTGTCAGAGGGCGTGTACTTGTAAATTTTCCCCTATAAATAACTGTGTTCTGCTTGAGTTCCTGTTCCCTTTTTTGAACCATTTTGTAAGGGGAGGTGCTGCGTAGATGGATTTCCAACCTATGGAATGGTGTTTTCTCTTTCTCTCTCTCTTTTATTTTTGTACTAGCTTTGTAATAGTTTTTAGACATAATAAAAATGTAGTTTTTTTCTCATTTCTATGTTTTGGACTTCATCTATGCGCCCACCCTTTGCAATCTTATTTATTCCTTGTTTTAACTTCTTTTTCGTTCTTTTGAAATGAGTGTGTGAGTGTGTGAGTATAGTTTTCATGTTTTTATGTTTAGTTATTTTTACTTTGTTTTGGTTAAAATTAGATTTTTATAGCTTTTATTTCATTCCTATAAACCCGTAAAAACGTTTTAAAGTGTCTTTCATTTTTCTTCAACTTAGATTTTTTTTAGGTTGTAAAACTTTTTCTTTCTTTTTACTTTATTTACACTTTTTTAGCGTTTTTATCAAGTTATAGGAATGAAAATATATTCGTTTCAATTTTTCGTGCACTTACATTTTTATTTAAAACTTTTGTCCGTTTAATTTTTTCGTCTTCTTTTTACGCATTTCTACCGCATTCTATCGCTAGAAATGTATTCATTTTTATTTTTCGAGCACTTGCATTTTCATTTTTGTTTGCAAAACTTTTTCGCTCGTTTAATTTTTATTTTCACTTTTTATGCATTTCTACCGCATTCCAGTGGTAGAAATGCGGTTGTTTTAATTTTTCGGTAACTTAGTTTTTTTGCAATTTTTTATGTATGCGCATTTATTTCCGCCTACTCGTTAAGAGTTAAATGACGCTTGCTTATTTTACTTTCTGTAGAGTGCGTGAGTTTGTAATTTTCTTTATTTCCGCCTACTCATTCGAGTTAAATGGCAGGTCTTAATTTTCCCTACTCATTTGAGTAGGATTTGTGTGTGTGTGTGTTTTCATTTATGTCGAGAGAGTGTGTGCGTGAGTTTTACTTTATGTAGAGTGCGTGCGTGTGTTGCATTTATTTTGTCCTACTCGTTTGAGTGGGACCCGTTTTCTTTCTCCCGCCCACGCATTTGCGCCGGGACTCGCAATTTACAGCTTTCTTCAGTCCTACTCGTTTGAGTAAGACTTGCAATTTTCAGCTTTCCTTTACTGCTTTCATTTTATCGCTTTCATTTACTGCTTTCTTTACTGCTTTGTTTTCTTCTTTTCACCACAAGCCATCCCCATTCCGATGAGTGGCTAACCGTTCTTAGCCCTCGGTATCGAAGAGCATTGGGACAGATAAAATAGCTTAAAATAATTAAAGGTCGTATTTTTCTAATTAATTAAAAGTACTTAAGGTTTGCCCGGGGTTAACGACGCGTAGGACCACATATCGATGTGTGGGCCCTATTTCCGTTTTCCATACGCTCGCCGAGAGGCCGTGCGTATGGACAGATCACCCCTTGGCAAAGAGAGTTTCGCACTAACCCTCGAGAGAGGAGGCGCGCCAACTCTACCGGATTGGGTTCCGCACCCAATAGCGGTGTTCTTACCGTAATGCAGGCGTTAAGAGGAATCCTTCGTCGGACTAACATTCGGTCGAATAGTCTTAGCGTTCAGGTGAGCGATAGCCCTATAACTAGGTGAGCTCATTTTAGTGGAACCTCCATGGCCAAGTCTCCGCCTTAATTAATTAGAAATTTAGGAGCTCTTTTTATTTAAAGTCTATTTTAGTTCAATTGTTTTTTCAGTGCCATCGAGCTAAGCTCTTCATCGGCACCACCTTCATGCTTTCATTTTCTTTCTGCAATTTTCTGCTTTTTTATTATATATAAAATATAACCCGACAAGTTAATTATCGGTAAAATAATAGTCCACTCCATGGAAGAGTAGAAATAATCGAACCGACCCCGAGAACAATACGACCTCGATATTCCACCCGGAATATCCTGTAGTACTCACGATAGGTGCACTTGCCTCCTTTCGTTAAAACTCGTTCTAAACCGTTTTATATCCAAATAAATAAATACGCGCGCCCCGTTTTCTAAATAATAAAACCACTTCCGCCTTTTTCTCAAATAAAACCGTCGGGTCGTCGCGTTACCATAAATAAATTTGGAGTTTTAACCATCAAGTTTTTGGAGAAAGTATGAGAAAGGTTCCTCTCAGTTTCGTCCTCCTCCTCCTCCTCCTCCTTTACCTGGTGCAAGTGCAAGTGGTAGCTCTGCATCTCATCCCTCTGCTAGAAGTCAAACCCCCTATCAGCCTCAAGGAATATCTCAACATAGGGGAAGCCAATCTAGAGGCTATCAATCAAGGAGAGGAAACTACAGAGCAAACCAAAGAGAACTTCAAGTTTATTCTAAAGGTCATTCCAGACAGCATCCATACTTAAGGGAAGGACAAGGTCCATCTGACACAACATCAGGTCCCTTTCCTTATAAGTTGAAAGAATTAGTCTCCTCCAGAGCTCCTCTAGATAATCCCTCTAATAGATATGAGCCTCTAGTTCCCTTTGAAGATCCAGAAAACAATCCAACTTCCCGGATAGCCAGGATGAAAGAATTGGCTGCTTTGGATCAGATTAAGAAAGCCAGAGAACAAGGCAAAGATACTTCAAACATCACTACTCTGTCAGACCAAAGGAAAAAGGAATTGCAAAGATACTCCTCCAGCAAGTTCTTTGATTCTGAAGGCTACACGAAGCTGCACCCTGAAGCTGTAGTACCAAGGCCTAAACAACAAACATCTCTAGGTGCAGCTGATGACAGAAGATCAAAGAAGGAAGCTCCTAATCCAAATAGAGAAATTATACTTATAAAGAGCAAAGAAAAGGAGTAATTCTGTAAGGTGACAATATATGCTGTTTTATGATCTGTTTCAGATAATATTTGTGTTTCTGCAATATTTTGTTGTTATATTGTTGCTTTGTATATTGTTTTTAATTTTCCAATATCTGTAAATAGTAATCCTAACCCAAATAGGGGGAGATTGTTGTAACACCCTATTACTAATTTGGGTCAGGATCACTATGTCTCTTAGGAAACCTGTTTTGACCTCATTGTATAGATCTAAATGTCGATTAGAATTGAGTCTAAGGGTTAGTAGTTAGGTTTGAAAGCTGCTCTCAAGACCAGATATTTCAGTTCAGGAGACCAAGTCATTTCGTCGAGCTCAGTACGACGAATCGTCGAACTCCATTCGACGATCGTTGAGCTCACTTCGACGAGTCGTCGAACTCCATTCGACGATCTCTGAGCTCAACTTCATCAAATCGTCGAACTCCATTCGACGATCTTCGAGCTCAGATCGACGATCTTGACTCTAGTTTGATTCTCTATCTCTGAGATCAGTTCGACAATAGTTGAGCTCAGATCGACGATCTCTGTTTCTGTCTAAGTTCAAATCTCTGAGCTCAGTTCGACGATAGTGGAGCTCAGTTCGACGTTTTTCTGAAGAGTTCAATGATTTTCAAGATTCAAATTTGGACAGCTGTGGAATTACTGTCAGCATTTAATTCAGAGATCTTACAGCCGTTTTCATTTATTCTAGAGCAAGTTTCAAGGAATTATCAAGGAATGTTTTTATTGGACTTTCCTCCAGAAGACAAATGCAATTAAGGAAGCCATTGATGACAGGCCAATGACTATCTTGGACAATGGACAATTTCTATTCAGACAGAAGAAATAAAAGATAATTCTTCAACTTCTGTAATATCAATCCAGTAGAGAACTCTGAGAAAGAAAAAGAAGAGGAATTTTCTCTGCAACAACTCTCACAACAACAATCACACAAGAGAAAGAAAAAGAGTTCCAAACATTCTCAGTCTCAAGAATTCATACAGAACACCAACACCAAAAGGAGATTAACAAACTGATATCTTCAGATCTCTTTTTCAAGTGTTCAAGGCCATCATCATTCAAGACTCCAGACACCTCACATTTCAGTTGCTGCTGAAATCATCATTTGCTGGAGATCAATTTTCTGAATGTCTATCACCCTACTGCAAAGCTTCATTTCCTGAACAACTCAAGATCTTAGGGGGAGCTTTGACAACATCACTGAATCCACATAGTCTTCTCACTGTGATTGAGAAAAGAAGACTTTCATCACTCTCTCATCCCCACCTCTGTAAAGGGTTTTTCAAACTCCCTTCAAAAGTTTGTGTGTGGGTTTTGAGCACCTTATCAAAAGCTCATTGGTGGCAAGACACCTGATCAAAAAATCTAGTTTGGTTTTTGAGCACCTTATCAAAAGCTCATTGGTGCCCAGGACACCTGATCAACTCATCCTGCAGTGGATTCCTACCTAGGGTGGTAGAAGAGTGGATGTACACAGATTGGTTGGGGAACCACTATAGCTCCTTGTGTCTTCTAGTTGCTTGTGTTTCTTTTGTTTCTGCATGTGGCTTGTGATTAGTTTCTTTTGTAGATTGTGATTATTCTGTAGTTAGATTTACTATTTGCTTCCCTGTCCACATTAGAATACAACAACTGTTGTAAACGTTTTTAGCAAGCACTATACTCTATTCACCCCCCTCTAGAGTATATCAAATCTAACTCACACTTTCAGACTCAACGCCTCGTCTACCGCGTGATGGTACGTTTCTAGCGCGCAGCAGTAGACATTTTATTGTTCGAGCTCTCGGGAAGTTAACGCCCAACGATAGGGTTACCACAGGAGGTAGATTGGTAATTTATTTGTCAAAGCGCTTGGGTTACTACCATGCGGCGGTAGTAGCTATCGCGTGGCGGTAGCATACGGGAGCTTCGCATTCCTTCTTGTCCGAATGATTTGTGACGTGCATCGGGGTCCCTCCCTCGATGGCAAAAGACAAATTGGATGTGTTGTTGCCCAATGGGTGCTTAATGCGTGCGGATAAGGTCTGTCTAGTCAAGGTTCGGATGGGGATCAGGAGTTTGATTTGCGAGCGTTGATTCTACCGTTAGTATAGTTCAATGTAATCTTTGGTATGGACTGGCTCTCGTAGCAGCGAGCTTACATTGATTGCAACTGAAAGGAGGTTAAGATGAGATTAAATTCTGAACGGGAGACTACGTTTGCGGGCATGAAGGGGTCAGGGAAAGTTTTAATGTCAGCCCTTCAGGTGATCAAGGCAGTTCGGTCTGGGGCAGAGCTGTTTGTCACTCTAGTGCAGTCTTCAACGATTAGACCAAGTCTGGACAGTATCCCAGTTGTGTCTGAGTATCCTGATGTGTTTCCATATGATCTCCCAGGAGCTCCTCCTTAGCAAGAGATAGACTTTACTATAGAGCTTGTACCGGGTGCCAAATGGGTGTCACGCTCCCCCTATCGGATAGCGCCAAAGAGATGGCAGAGTTGAAGGTGCAACTACAAGAGTTGTTAGAGCAAGGTTATGTGCGTCCAAGTTCGTCTCCTTGGAGCGCACCAGTTCTCTTCGTTAAGAAGAAAGATAGGAGCTTGCGGCTTTGTATCGACTACCATGAATTGAACAAGCCTTCAGAAAAGAATAAGTATCCGATCCCGAGAATTGACGATCTATTTGATCAGTTGGTTGGGTCAACGGTATATTCGAAGTTAGATCTGAAGTCCGGTTACTACCAAATGAGGATAAGGGAGAGAGATATCCTAAAGACAGCATTTCGTACACGGTTTGGGCATTACGAGTTCACGGTCATGCCATTTGGTTTGACCAATGCGCCATCCGTGTTTATGGATCTGATGAATAGGACGTTCAGAGAGTACCTGGACCGTTTTGTGATACTATTTATCGACGATATCCTGGTGTACTCGCAGTGTGAAGAGGATCACTACAATCACCTGTACATGGTGTTGGAGACGTTGAGGAGAAACCAGTTGCATGCTAAGTTCTTCAAGTGTGAGTTCTGGTTATCATCGATAGCATTACTTGGTCATGTTGTTAGTGGAGAAGGGATAGATGTGGATCCGGCGAAGAAAGTGGCGATACGGGAGTGGTCTACTTTAACTACAGTGGCAGAGGTACGGAGCTTTCTAGGGCTTGGTGGCTACTACAGGCGCTTCGTAGAGAACTTCTCGCGGATAGTGCTACCACTCACGACTTTGACTCGGAAGAATCAGAAGTTTGTGTGGTCTTCAGAGTACGAATAGGCTTTTGAAGAGCTGAAGAGGCGGTTGACCACAACGCCTATTTTCTGTTCCCCAAGTGGAACCGAAGGGTTCGAAATCTATAGTGATGTGTTGGAACACCCTATTACTAATTTGGGTCAGGATCACTGTCTCTAGGAACCTTTACTTGACCTTCTGTATAGCTTAATAGGTCAATTAGAATTGAGTCTAAGGGTTAGAAGTCTAGGATTGGAAGCTGCCCTGGAGACCAAGTTTTTCTGTCTGGAGACTAAGTCTGATCGTCGATCTCAGCACGACGATTCGTCGAACTCCGATCGACGATCGTCTAGCTCAACTCCGACGGATCGTCGAGCTCCACTCGACGATCGCTGAGCTCAACTTCATAATATCGTCGAACTCAGTTCGACGATCGGTGAGCTCAGGTCGACGATTTTGACTCTGCTTTGGATCTTTATCTCTGAGCTCAGTTCGACGATCTTTGAGCTCAGATCGACGATTATTTTTGCTGCTTGAGTTTTCCAGTTCGCTGAGCTCAGCTCAACGATAGCAGAGCTCAGTTCGACGATTTCAGATAACTTCCAGAATTCAAATTCAAATCAGTTAGGAGTTATTCTGTAATTAATTCAGAGATTTGCTAGCCGTTTTCATTCAATTCTGGACCAAGTTTCAAGGGATTTTTCAAGGAATAATTCTGTGGACTTTCCTCCAGAAGAGTTTTTGCAATTAAGGATGCAATCAATGCAGACCAACGGCTATCCTTGACAGAGAATGACATTCTATTCTGGAACAGAGAATAAAAGACAGAATGGTTTTTGAATCAAAGAGAAGAACAAGACAGATACACACAATACAGATTACAGAAAAATACTCAAAAATCTTCTGTCAAAAAGAATTCTGAAGAACACTCGTCAAAGAGATCAAGCTTTCAAAAATCTTCAGATCTCTTCAGCTCTAAAAGTGTTTAAGGCCAACATCATTTCAAGACTCCAGACACTCAACATTTCGGCTTGCTGAAATCATTTATTGCTGGAGTTCTATCTTTGAAGGCATATCACCCTCAGCAAAGCTCTTCTTCCTGAAGATCTCAAGGACTCAGGGGGAGCTTTGACATCAATCCACATAGTCTTCTCAGTTGGTTGAGAAAGAGAAGACTGCCATCACTCTCTCACCCCCACTCTGTAAAGGGTTTTTCAAACTCCCTTCAAAAGTTTGAATCTGGTTTTTGAGCACCTTGTCAAAAGCTCATTGGTGGCAAGACAACTGATCAAAAAATCTGCTTTGGTTTTTGAGCACCTTATCAAAAGCTCATTGGTGCCCAGGACACCTGATCAACTCATCCTGCAGTGGATTCCTACCTAGGGTGGTAGAAGAGTGGATGTACCCAAGTTTGGGGAACCACTATATTCCCTTGTGTCATCTGGTTTTGGCTTGTTTTCTTTTTGTTTCTGGCCTTGATTTTTCTGTGCTTAGTATTTGCATAGCTCTGTACTGTGATTAGATTTATTTCTGCTTCCCTGCTCACACATATTACAACAATTGTTGTAAAAGTTTGCAAAAGTTTTAAAGCACCATATACTCTATTCACCCCCGTCTAGAGTATATCAGATCTAGTTGCTCTTTCAATTGGTATCAGAGCGAGGTTGGTTAAACATACCATATCTGATTGGTTGTACAGGCTAACACCTGAACCCCAAGATCCCAAACTAGATCTGTTTTTCTTCTGTATTTTATTATCAGTTTTTGTTTGCACAAATCATGGCCCAAAACAAAGATTATGCTAGCACCAGACCTCCAGTGTGCAATCTTTCAAAGTTTGCACTTTGGAAAGCAAGGATTAGACTCTACACGAATTCTATTGATGAAGATATATTTAATTCTGTTTTGATAGTGTGTCCAAGACCCCCAGAGAGCACAAGTACAAATGCTGTTCCACCTCCATCAGGAACAGATGCTGACATCAAAAAATGGAAAGTAGCTGATGCCAAGGCTATGAACATTCTAGCTCAGACAATGTCAGATGACATTTTTCAAAAGGTAGCTGAATGCAATTCAGCCAATGAGATTTGAGACAAGCTCTCAGAAATAGTCTCAGGCTCAGCTGATGAGAGAAAGGACAGAAGATCCCATCTCATCTCCCAATATGAGAACTTCAAGAAGGGAGAGACTGAGTCAGTGGGAGACATGTACAACAGATTGAGTCTAATTGTCAGTGAACTAAGGACATTGGACAAAGAGATTTCTCTGACAGAACTTAATGACAAGATCCTAATGTGCTTCCCCAGCACTTGGGATTCAAGAATCTGGCCAATTAAGGATGCCAGAAGTCTGAATGAAATCACCACTGAAGCCTTGTTGGGTAAGCTCAAATCTTATGAGCTACTTATCAAGAATAGAGAGGAAGAACAGAAGGCTGCTTCACCAGCCACAAGGAAAGAGAAGACCATAGCCTTTAAGGCAACTGAGGATCTGCCTGAAGATAAAGCTACAGGCAATGATGAACTTCTCAGATTGTTGGCCAAAAGATTCTACAAGATGGCCAGAAAGGACTTCAGAAGAAGATCATACAAGGAGCAGGATAAGCCAAGGTATGACAAGTCCATTGGTAATAACAAAGACACTATTTGCTTTGGTTGCAGGAAACCAGGGCACATAGTTCCTGACTGTCCAGAGAACAAGAACAAGGACAGAAGGGACAGAAAAGAAAGAAGAAAGGAGAAAGACTCCAAAAGGAATGGCAATAGCAAACCTTCTTCAAGCAAAAATAAGCATACAAGGAAAGGGTTTGTTGCTGAATCCTGGAGTGAGACAGAAGAGGAGTCAGAAGCCTCTTCTAGCTCAAGTGATGATGAGGATGATGCAGAAGAAAAGGAGTTCTGCATGATGGCAATCAATGCCTCACAGCACAACTCAGAGGAAGAGGAGTCAGAGTCAGACTCAGAGACTCAACCTGAAGAAGATCAGGTAATTGGTTCTTTTGATTTTACTTCAGAAGATTTTAAATCTGAATTTAAAGCACTGTGCTTAGACCTACTAAAGTCTGAGAAAGAGATTATCTCTCTCAGAAATCAATTATCTGAACACAATGGTTTAAAGTCAAAAAACCTCAAACTCTCTCAGGAGTTGGAGAACTGTAGGGAACAAATAGCTTCACTGAAAAGTGAGCTCTCTGAGGCCAAGAAGCTTGAAGAATCCCTTAATGGGAGAAGCATCAAGCTGATGGACATCACAAGCACAGTGAACTCTAGATTCAACAGTACACTGGGCTTGGGTGCTTCATCCAGCCAACCTATAGTCCTAAAAACTCTCATCAAGTTTATTTCTAACAAGGGAAAGGGAGTTGTAGAGGTTGCCAGGAAAAATTCTGATCTGCCTCAGAAAACTAAGTCCCAGCAAAAATCGTCGAACGGAGATCGACGATCGCCGAATGAAGATCGACGATCGCCGAACGCAGCTCGACGATCTCAGGAAAAATCGTCGAACGCTGATCGACGATCTCAGCCAGAGTCGTCGAACGCAGCTCGACGATCACATATACCTGACCTCACCCATAGTCGACCGTCGAACGGAGCTCGACGATCTGACCCAAGATCGTCGAACTCAGCTCCAAGATCGTCGAACAGAGGTCAGAACTCTGGAAACTTGTTTAAAGGCAAATCAAAATTGAATTCTAAGGGTTCTTCATCCCAAACCTTTAACCCTTATACTGAATGGATTATACCTCCAAGGAGATATCATCCTGAAGGATATAAGAGTCAACCTGGGATGTCTTTCATTTCAGAATTTAGAGGTTATCAACCTAGGCCCAAGGTAAACTGGGTCAAAAACAAATGAATTATTTTATGTGCAGGTAAAGACCTATCCAACATCTTACCAGCAATGGTATTTGGATAGTGGGTGCTCTAAGCACATGACAGGGAACAAGGACAACCTCACTTCCTTTAGAGCCAAGCTTGGACCCAAAGTTATCTTTGGTGATTCCAACTTTGGACAAACTAAAGGATATGGTGCAGTCCAGATTGGTTCAGTAACCTTCAAGAAGGTAGCCTATGTGGAAGGACTGAAGCACAACCTAATCAGCATCAGTCAGCTATGTGATGAAGGCTACCAGGTGACCTTCAGCAAAACCTTATGCAGAATCAAGTCAGAGGACAACACAACTGTGTTGATAGGTAAAAGGAAAGGTAACATCTATCTAGTAGATTTTCTTTCAACTAATATAGATATTTGCCTGTTTAACTCTGTCTGTAGACCAAATGTTTTATGGCATAAGAGACTAGGACACCTAAACCTTAGAACTATTGCTAGGCTCTCCAAGGACAACCTTGTTAGAGGACTACCTTCTGGCCCCTTCAAGAAGGAAGGACTCTGCAGGGCTTGTCAATTAGGCAAGCAAACTAAAAACAGTTTTAAGTCACTTAATAAGAGTGATTCACCTAGGATATTGTATCTGTTACACATGGATCTATTTGGACCCATCACAGTACAAAGCCTAGGAGGGAAATCCTACACTTTAGTAGTTGTAGATGACTTCTCTAGATTCACTTGAGTGTTCTTTCTAAGGAAGAAGTCTGATAACTTTAAGTGTCTGACAGAGTTTCTCAAATGTATACAGATTGAGTTCAATACTCACATTGCCCTGATCAGAAGTGATCATGGGACAGAGTTTGATTCTCTTCTTATGCAAGAGTTCTGTCAGAGTGAAGGGATCAGGCATACTTTCTCAGCTCCTAGAACTCCTCAACAAAATGGGGTAGCTGAAAGGAAAAATAGAACCCTTATTGAATCTGCCACTACATTGTTGTCAGATGC
Source organism: Platanthera guangdongensis (assembly GCA_039583875.1). Taxonomy (NCBI): domain Eukaryota; kingdom Viridiplantae; phylum Streptophyta; class Magnoliopsida; order Asparagales; family Orchidaceae; genus Platanthera; species Platanthera guangdongensis. The sequence continues at coordinate 126,622,464 of CM077159.1, read as the reverse complement.
TCATCTACCTCTATCCTTTTGGGCAGAGGCAGTGAACACCTCCAACTATGTGCTGAACAGAAGTCTGATACATAAACTAAAGGGAAAGACTCCCTATGAATTACTCAAAGGGAAGAAACCTAAAGTTGACTATTTCAGAATTTTTGGTTGTATTTGCTACATTCACAATAATGACAAGAAATATCTAGCAAAATTTCAAGCCAAAGCTGATGAAGGAGTGTTTCTGGGATACTCCATGATCAGCAAGGCCTATAGGGTCTATAATAAATCATCTTTGAAAATTGAGGAATCTGTTCATATTTCTTTTGATGAAACTAACATGTCTTTCAAGGAGAAGATTTCTTCTACCATAGAACCTTTGCAGGAACTCTCTCTAGTTGAAGATATGAACAAGTTACAGGTTGCTCAAGAAGAAGAAAGCAGTGAAGATGAAGGGAATGCCTCACATATTGAAGCACAATCTGAAGAGCCAGTTGTTGTACCACAAGAGGAAACAACAACACAGGTTGGTGAACAATCAACACCCCCTGTTGATTTAGTAACATCAAGAGACCATCCAATTTCCCAAATAATTGGAGAAATCTCAGCTGGTGTGCAAACCAGAAATCAGGTCAACCAAAACCTGTTGCACACCTGCTTCATATCTCAAATTGAACCTCAGTCCATTCAAGATGCAGAGCAAGATCCACATTGGATCATTGCAATGCAAGAGGAATTGCATCAATTTGAGAGGAACAAAGTATGGGAACTAGTGCCAAAGCCTAAGGATCATTCCATTGTTGGAACAAAATGGGTATTCAGAAACAAACTGGATGATCAAGGAGTAATTATAAGGAACAAGGCAAGGCTAGTTGCTCAAGGATATTCTCAAGAAGAAGGAATTGACTACGACCAGAATTTTGCACCTGTTGCAAGATTGGAAGCCATCAGGATATTTCTAGCTTATGCAGCTCACAAAGGCTTCAAGGTTTATCAGATGGATGTCAAAAGTGCTTTCTTAAATGGAGACATCAAAGAGGAAGTCTATGTCAGACAACCTCCAGGTTTTATCTCTCCAACTCTTCCTGATTATGTTTTTAGACTGAACAAAGCATTATATGATCTCAAGCAAGCTCCTAGAGCATGGTATGAGACCCTAGCATGCTTTCTCTTGGAAAATGGTTTTATAAGGGGTACAGTAGACCAAACTCTTTTTATTAGAACCCATAAGTCTCATACCCTACTAGTACAAATTTATGTAGACGATATCATTTTTGGTTCTACTGACTCAAAATTGTGCAGAAGGTTTTCTAACCTGATGCATTCTAAATTTGAGATGAGTAGCATGGGTGAGCTGTCCTTCTTCCTAGGATTGCAAGTCAAACAACATGCTGAAGGCATCTTTATTTCTCAAACCAAATATGCTAATGAACTGGTTAAGAAATTTGATATGTCTGAGGCATCTTGTATGAAAACACCCATGCCTACCAATGCTGTATTGGATGCTGATGAACATGGGAAACCTGTTGATCAGACAACATATAGAGCAATGATTGGCTCTTTACTGTATCTTACAGCTAGTAGACCAGATATAATGTTTGCTACATGTATATGTGCTAGGTTCCAAGTAAGCCCTAGAGAGTCACACCTAACATTAGTAAAGAGGATTCTCAGGTATGTTAAAAGTTGTCCAAATCTAGGCCTCTGGTATCCAAAAGATTCAGCATTTGAGTTAACTGGATTCTCTGATGTTGATTATGCTGGATGCAGAATTGACAGGAAAAGCACCAGTGGAACTTGTCAGTTCCTTGGTGATAGACTTGTCTCTTGGTTCTGTAAGAAACAAACATCTGTGTCAACCTCAACTGCTGAAGCTGAATATATGGCTGCAGGCAGTTGTTGTTCACAAATTTTGTGGATCCAAAACCAACTCCTAGACTATGGATACAACTTAGAGAAGTCTAAAATCTTTTGTGATAACACAAGTGCTATTTCCATAGCTCAAAATCCAGTCCTCCATAGTAGGACAAAACACATAGAGATTAGGCATCACTTCTTAAGGGATAATGTTGAAAAGAACAAAATTGAATTACAATATATCCCAACTGATTTACAAAGGGGAGATATTTTCACCAAGCCTTTGGATGAAAAGAAACACACCTTCTTCCTAAATCAGTTAGGAATGTTAGATGGAGGAAGCCTTAAATAATATCCAAGATTTTGAAAGCTTAAAAATTGACCAAGACTAGGTAAACATTCTGATTTTCCTTGGTGTCTAGAATCTTTCTGATCTCTGAACTGCGCTCGACGATTTCCCCTAAGATCGTCGAACGGAGATCGACGATTTCCAAAAATCGTCGAACTGAGTTCAGCGCCTCTCAGATAGTATGAACTATCTCTTCCGGTCAACGATCGTCGAACGGCGCTCGACGATCTTGTTCTCTGCACGATCGTCGAACGGAGCTCGACGCTCTCCAATATCGTCGAACGGAGATCGACGATGTTGAAAACCTTTCAGATTCCTTTAGAAGCCTCGATCGTCGAACTGAGTTCAACGATCTTTCCAATTCTGCGTCGAACCCTAATATAAAACTCATTTTTCGCCGTCGTTCTCTCTTGCGCTTTCGATTTCTCTGCAAGGATTTTCTTTCCCTCCAAACAGTTCTACGCTTGGTCGTTTTGTTTGTTGAATTTTTGCAGGTACAATGGCTATGTCCGTTGCAGTTCTAGCCGCAATGAAGTTCGATGCTGGATTCGACATTGATATGGAATCTTTCAACACCACTGATCAAATCTTCCAAGATATACTGGATTTATTCAAGGATCAGAATCTGTCTGCCCTCATGACCACTAGGATCAAGCTTGCTTCAGATGAGATAAAGGAGTGGGTCTATACTGCTCATAACCAAGACAACTCCACAATAGTTGGGTCCATTGCTGGAACTCAGGTACCTCTGACCCCCACCATTTTAACAGAGGTTTTTGGACTAAGAAATGGAGATGATACTGCTGAGTTATCTGGAGAGTAGTTTTCTGACCTGCTTGCCAGGATGGGTCATCCAGAGGGAAACCCTAGCAAGTTATTCAAGAGGAACCTGTCTGTTGAATACAGGTTCCTAGCAGATGTAGTAGGGAAAGTGCTGCTGGCAAAGCACTCTGCACATGATACCATATCCAGATACCAGCTCTGCCTCATGGGAGCTCTGGTGGATAAGAGAAGTTTGAACTGGGGGGAGGTGTTCTTTGACCTCATCAAGAAGAAAATCAACAAAAGCTTTGTTAACTTTGGAAGGATTCTTGGAGTCTTCCTGCAAAACAGGTGCCCTGCCTTGCTGGTCTCCTCTGGAGTGCACATAAATGCCTCCAAGAGACTCACCTGTGCCCTCTTTGGCAAGTGGGATAGGCAAATCAGCAAGCCTGGCAGGCCCTCCTCAAGTGCTCCTTCAGGCACCAGGACTCATAGAGTCACTCCCCCATAGGTCTCTGCTCCTGCAGCTGACCTGGCTGTTGCTGTTGCTGCCTCCTCTCCTCCAACACTTCCTCTACCATCCACCATTCCAGCTCCATCCACCATTACCATCTCTAGCCCATCTCCAACAACAATTCCATCTCCAGAACCCATTCTGCCTCCACCAGTAGACCACTTCCACCCTCTGTTCTCATACCCTCCACCAGATGTCACCTCTTCTCCATCCATTCCATCCTTCACCCTCCTGGATGACTCCTATATGGATGATTCCCCATCCTCTCCTCCAGAATTACCCTCCACCTCAACTTCATTCCAAGATCTCCTCCACCATATCATTAACCAAACCACTTTCACCCCATCCATATCCATCCCCTTGTCCTCCATTTCCACCATCCCAACACCTGAGCCATCCATTCCACTCTCCAGCCCTCCACTTCCAGCATCCTCAGCTATCCCCATTCCATCTACCTCTGCTCCTATTTTTGAGCCAGTAGACCTCTCAGCCCTAGCTGACAAGTTGTATGAGCTAATTGCCCCCAGGCTCTCCCTACTCTTGGAGACCTCATTGGCTCCTCTACACTTGTCAGTGGAAGCCCTCTCTGCCAGGCTTTCTTCCCTCCTTCCTCAGGCAGCACCACCAGCAGTTTGCCTTGATACAGATGTCTCTGCATCTAGGCAGGGGGAGATGCCCTATGAAGCAAGCCTTCATGCTGTTGCTGCTGCTGTTTCTGCTCCTGCTGCTGATGATACTGCTGCTGCTGCTGATGTTTCTGTGTCTGCTGCCCCTTCTGCTACTGTTGTTGTGCCTCCAGAATGTCAGGCTCCTACTGCAGTTCTTGCAATAGGTCTAAGGTCTTTGCTTTCTGCCTTTGATCCTGCCTTCTTCAGCTGTTTGCCAGAGAGAAATGCTGTCCAGCCCACAGAAGATTTGTCCAAGGCACTGGTGCCTGTCTCTTGCTGTGACCCCATCATTATCTCCTCTTTTGTATATTCAGTGATTGCTGATGCTGAAGAAAGGATTGTTGTTGCTGCTGCTGATTCTGATGAGCCAATATCCAAGGATCTTCTGATGTCAGAGGCCACTGTTTTTGAGCCTGCTGCAGTTTTTGATGTTGTTTCTACTGTTAGTGAAATTTCTGCTGATGATAGTGAGACAGTTGCTGCTGTTGTCACCAGTCCAGTATCTGCTGCTGCTGCTGTAATTGCTTCTGTTGCACCCTCTCCATTTGCTGCTCCATCTGCTGCTGTCACCTCTACTGCTGCTGTTGTTGTTCCTGCTTCACCTCCTGTATCTGCTGCTGTTCAGCTGAAGAAAGATTTGATGAAGAGAATTGATGCTCTATATGATGCCCAGAGTTCTGAATCTGATGAGTTCAAGACAGACTCTGATGACTCTTCTGCCACTATTGCAAGGAAAAGGAAAGCTAGGAGCAAGACTATGAAAAGGGTCCCTCCTGCAAAGTCAAGGATGATAATGATATTCCTTATTACATTCTGCATAACTGCCCCATCACAGAACATTGGATGCAATATTCTAAAAATCAGCTCAAGACCATGAAAAAGAAGAGAAAGTATGAAAAGGGCTCCTCCCAGTTCCAGCACCCTCATCCTCCTCGACCACCTCCTCCTGATGCAGGTGCAGGTGGCAGCTCTGCAAGTCAAGCCCCAGCTAGAAGCCAGGCTCCCTATCAACCCCATGCCAGATCCTACCAAAGGGAAAGCCAGTCTAGGGGTTCTTATTCTAGGAGAGGAGGATACAGGGGTAATCAAAGAGATTTTCAAGTTTATTCCAAAGGGTACTCCAGGCAGCACCCATATTCTAGGGGAGGACATAGTCCTGCTGATACTACTTCTGGTCCCTTCCCCTACAAGCTAAAAGAGACAGTGTCTGCCAGGCCTCCTCAAGATAATTCTTCCAACAGGTATGAGCTACCTGTACCATTTGAGGACCCTGAAAAGAATCCATCTGCTTGGACTGCTAGGATGAAGGAACTGGCTGCACTAGATCAGATCAAGAAGGCCAGAGAGCAAGGTTTAGACACTTCAAATATTTCTACAATGTCAGAGCAAAGACAAAAGGAACTAGACAAATATGCTTCCAGCAAATTCTTTGATGCTGAGAGATATATGGAGTTGCATCCTGCTGCTGTGGTCCCCAGATCTTCAAAGCAAACTTATTTGGGTGCAGCAGATGACACCAGGTCCAACAAGGAAGCTCTAAATCCAAACAGAGAAATCAAACTTGTCAAAGGCAAAGAGAAGAAGTGACAGTGTAAGGTGACAATTTTTGTGAATTCTGACTGCTATCTGGATGACATATATACATATATATATCTCTGTGATGTTTCTGCAATGTCTAGCTGCTGTTTTTATGCTTTTCTGATTGTATGTTGTTATTTGAATTCTCCAAAGTCTGTAAATAGTAATCCTAACCCAAATAGGGGGAGATTGTTGGAACACCCTATTACTAATTTGGGTCAGGATCACTATGTCTCTAGGAACCTTTACTTGACCTTCTGTATAGCTTAATAGGTCAATTAGAATTGAGTCTAAGGGTTAGAAGTCTAGGATTGGAAGCTGCCCTGGAGACCAAGTTTTTCTGTCTGGAGACTAAGTCTGATCGTCGATCTCAGCACGACGATTCGTCGAACTCCGATCGACGATCGTCTAGCTCAACTCCGACGGATCATCGAGCTCCACTCGACGATCGCTGAGCTCAACTTCATAATATCGTCGAACTCAGTTCGGCGATCGGTGAGCTCAGGTCGACGATTTTGACTCTGCTTTGGATCTTTATCTCTGAGCTCAGTTCGACGATCTTTGAGCTCAGATCGACGATTATTTTTGCTGCTTGAGTTTTCCAGTTCGCTGAGCTCAGCTCAACGATAGCAGAGCTCAGTTCGACGATTTCAGATAACTTCCAGAATTCAAATTCAAATCAGTCAGGAGTTATTCTGCAATTAATTCAGAGATTTGCTAGCCGTTTTCATTCAATTCTGGACCAAGTTTCAAGGGATTTTTCAAGGAATAATTCTGTGGACTTTCCTCCAGAAGAGTTTTTGCAATTAAGGATGCAATCAATGCAGACCAACGGCTATCCTTGACAGAGAATGACATTCTATTCTGGAACAGAGAATAAAAGACAGAATGATTTTTGAATCAAAGAGAAGAACAAGACAGATACACACAATACAGATTACAGAAAAATACTCAAAAATCTTCTGTCAAAAAGAATTCTGAAGAACACTCATCAAAGAGATCAAGCTTTCAAAAATCTTCAGATCTCTTCAGCTCTAAAAGTGTTCAAGGCCAACATCATTTCAAGACTCCAGACACTCAACATTTCAGCTTGCTGAAATCATTTATTGCTGGAGTTCTATCTTTGAAGGCCTATCACCCTCAGCAAAGCTCTTCTTCCTAAAGATCTCAAGGACTCAGGGGGAGCTTTGACATCAATCCACATAGTCTTCTCAGTTGGTTGAGAAAGAGAAGAATGTCATCACTCTCTCACCCCCACTCTGTAAAGGGTTTTTCAAACTCCCTTCAAAAGTTTGAATCTGGTTTTTGAGCACCTTGTCAAAAGCTCATTGGTGGCAAGACACCTGATCAAAAAATCTGCTTTGGTTTTTGAGCACCTTATCAAAAGCTCATTGGTGCCCAGGACACCTGATCAACTCATCCTGCAGTGGATTCCTACCTAGGGTGGTAGAAGAGTGGATGTACCCAAGTTTGGGGAACCACTATATTCCCTTGTGTCATCTGGTTTTGGCTTGTTTTCTTTTTGTTTCTGGCCTTGATTTTTCTGTGCTTAGTATTTGCATAGCTCTGTACTGTGATTAGATTTATTTCTGCTTCCCTGCTCACACATATTACAACAATTGTTGTAAAAGTTTGCAAAAGTTTTAAAGCACCATATACTCTATTCACCCCCCTCTAGAGTATATCAGATCTAGTTGCTCTTTCATGATGCTTCGGGCAGTGGTTTGGGTTGTGTCCTGCTACAGCATGGGAGTGTGATAGCCTATGGTTCACGACAATTGAAGGCTCACGAGATAAATTATCCGGTCCATGACTTGGAGTTAGCGGCCATGATATTTGCTTTAAAGCTGTGGAGGCACTATCTGTACGGTGTAAAAGTCGATATATACACCGATCATAAGAGCTTGAAGTACTTGTTAGATCAAAAGGATCTGAACATGAGGCAGCGGAGGTGGATGGAGTTCCTAGGGGACTACACCTTCAAGATACATTATGTGTCAGGGAAAGGTAATGTGGTGTCAGATACGTTGAGTCGAAAGGTTCCTGCACAGGCCAACTGGTTGTCGGTTCATGATGAGAGATTGGTCCGTGAGTTGGAGGCTTTGGAGATATCTTGCGTCGACAAGCAGTCTAGTACTGAGGCGAAACAGTTTTGGACCGAGGTGCATTGTGACCTAGCAGATAGAGTTCGGAAGGCTTTGATTCAGGATAACAACATGAAGCAGATCTTGGATGAATCATTGGATGGGTCAAATTCCCAGTTTGCTGTTGAGGATGGGTTGCTAAGGAAGGACGGTCGCCTATGCGTTCCTAGTGCGGATAAACTTTGGGAGGAGTTAATGTACGAGGCTCATCATACCAAGTACTCAATCCACCTGGGAAGCACGAAGATGTATAGAGACATGAAGAAATTATTTTGGTGGCCAGGATTAAAGAGAAATATGAAGAGAGGCGAATGGGATTTTCTTACCTACGTAGGGGCGTATTCATAGTAAGGAATAGAGGTGAAGATGTACTCAAGAACTAGAAGGTCTTGCTCCACTCCGTTTGTAGATAGCCAATCTATCTTTCTTTTTTCGATTTTCTTTCTCTTCTCTTTTCATTCTCATTATCTACGAGAAATGAGATCAGAAGATTTTCTTTCTCATTATCTACGAGAACGATATCATTCAAGAAAGTAGCTTATGTGGAAGGACTGAAGCACAACATAATCAGCATCAGTCAACTATATGATGAAGGCTACCAAGTGACTTTCAACAAATCCTCATGCAAAATCAAATCAGAGGACAACACAACTGTGTTGACAGGTAAAAGGAAAGGTAACATTTATCTTGTGGATTTTCTTTCAACTAAGGTAGGTAACGCTTGTTCAATTCCATTTGTACACCTAATGAACTATGACATAAAAGATTATGACATATAAACCATAGAACCATTGCTAAGCTATCCAAGGACAACCTTGTTAGAGGACTACCTTCTGGCCCCTACAAGAAGGAAGGACTTTGCAGGGCTTGTCAATTAGGAAAGCAAACCAAAAATAGCTTCGAGTCTGTTGCGGTTCGACGATTCAGCCTGAGATGGAGAGCTGAGTTCAGTTCCATTTGTAGACCTAATGAACTATGGCATAAAAGATTAGGACATATAAACCTTAGCATCATTGCTAGGCTATCTAAGGACAACCTTGTTAGAGGACTACCTTCTGGCCCCTACAAGAAGGAAGGACTTTGCAGGGCTTGTCAATTAGGCAAGCAAACCAAAAATAGCTTCGAGTCCGTTGGGGTTCGACGATTCAGCCTGAGATGGAGAACCAAAAATGCTGGAGATGGAGAGCCTGGCTGTTGAGGCTGTTGGGGTTCACCAATGAAGGCGGACTGGAAGTCTTGATCGCACTTCGAGTCCGCCCAGGTCACGAGGAACTTGGACGTTACTGCTGGTCTTAGCGGGTAGCCGGAGTTGGAGCCCGCGCCTTGTAGGCGGGCTGGAGGAGTCGGCTGCCCGTGTCGCTGGGTGAAGGGATATGCGACCTGTTGCCGGCCTGGGGTAGGTAGGTAGTTGAGTCTGATAGAAAGAGACCTGCCGATATAACTTTGCGGTTAAGCTGAAAAGGGGGTGGCCTGTAGAGGCGGACTGCGGAAGCAGTCCGCGGACCCTGCCGACCAAGGAAAGGCGCGCGACCTGGGAGGTTAGGCCGCTGAGACCGTACAGGCCGCACGGAATGAGCGGACAGAGAATTCTGTCCGCCCAACCTAGGGAATCACGGTCTCCAAGAGGGACCCGGGGCAAACCGTGACGAGCGAGCTGGCTCCCTTGGGAAGGATCGCCGATTTCGGGGTTAACATAATCCCCGCACTTTTTAAGTTCCGAAAAGAACTTCGAAAAATTTGGAGACCCACAAAAATCGTGATCCACCCTAACGGGAAGAGAAGGGGCGAGGAGAGATAGAACCTGAAGCCTCTTCTTAGGAGTTTGGTGCTGCCTGTCTATTTTTCTGCAAGAGGAAAGTTAGGGTAGGCATGTATGGGTGGTACATTGTGTGTGTACCTGAGTTTGCGTTTGCAGAATGAGGAAGATGTGTCTTCCACTAAGTTATGCAAAATGAAAGTAAGTGGAAAACATAGAAGCATAATAACTTGCAAGTACCTGATGGAGGCTTGCAAGCACCTGTTATCCTCTGCAAAAAAGGAAGGATGAAGAGTATACGAGAAGGAAAAATGAGCTGCAAGTACTTGGAAGGAACTTGTAAGTCTTTGCTGGTTTCTGCAAAAGAAGAGTTAAAGGTATGCACAGTATATGAAAGTAACTTGCAAGTACCTGTGAAGAAACTCGCAAGTATCGGATGATCTCTACAAAATGAGAGTTAGGAACAAATATGATATATGTGAGTAGCTTGCAAGTACCTATGAAGAAACTTACAAGGGTCTGCTGATCTCTGCAAGAAGAGAGTTAGTAGCAGGTATTGTATACAAAAATAACCTGCAAGTACCTGGATATGACTTGCAGGTGTCTACTAACCACTGCTAAGAAAAGAGTGAGCAGCAGACATAGAATAATGAATTAAACTGCAAGTACCTGGATGAGACTTGCAGGTGTCTGTTGATCTCTACAAAGAGAAGAGTTAGAAGTAGACAATATATGTGAAAGGAGCTTGCAAGTACCTGTGGAGAAGGCTTGCAAGTGTCTGCTAGTCTCTGCAAGAAAAGAGTTAGAAGCAGACAAAACATGTAAATAACTTGCAAGTACCTGGGAGAGGGCTTGCAAGTGTTTGCTAATTTCTGTAAGGAGAAGAGTTAGAAGCAAACATATATGAAGCTTGCAAGTACCCGTGGAGAAGGCTTGCAAGTGTCTGCTAGTCTCTGCAAGAAAAGAGTTATAAGCAGACAAAACATGTAAATAGCTTGCAAGTACCTAGGAGAGAGCTTGCAAGTGTTTGCTAATCTCTGCAAGGAGAAGAGTTAGAAGAAAACATATATATGAAAGATGCTTGCAAGTACATGTGGAGAATGCTTGCAAGTGTCTGCTAGTCTCTGCAAGAAAAGAGTTAGAAGCAGACAAAACATGTAAATAGCTTGCAAGTACCTAGGAGAGGGCTTGCAAGGGTTTGTTAATCTCTGCAAGGAGAAGAGTTAGAAGCAAACATATATATGAAAGAAGCTTGCAAGTACCTGAGAGAAGACTTGCAAGTGTCTGCTAGTCTCTGCAAGAAAAGAGTTAGAAGCAGAAAAAACATGTAAATAGCTTGCAAGTACTTGGGAGAGGGCTTGCAAGTGTTTGTTAATCTCTGCAAGGAGAAGAGTTAGAAGCAAACATATATATGAAAGAAGCTTGCAAGTACCTGAGAGAAGGCTTGCAAGTGTTAACTGTTGATGAGATAAGGCCGATATGACCAAATAGTAAGGAAAATGCCTGATGAACTCTTTATCATGAACCCAGATCAATAAATCGAGCGTTAACTGTTGATATGGTTGGATGGACATAATCAGATTATCAGAGAAGTAACTTGACGAATTCTGCCAATCTTAACTAGATTGTAATAGCATGGCTTGATGATCGAGGAGAGTAAGATTCTTTGATCAATGCTCGATACCATTAGATTTTGATAAGAGTAGTGAATAGCTCTGTGAACCATCATCTGAAAGAGCTTGAGCAAGCGATGCATATAAGATGATCATAAGTAAAGTGAATGCTGGAAATCCTTTTGGTAGGTCAGATTAGCCTGTTCACCTGTGAAATAAGGCAGTTGACAAAGAAGGAGCACTAGCTACACTCCCTTGACAGAACACAAAAGGGAGACATGCGCAAAAAATCCTAAGAAGGATGCGACAGATGCACTGCTCTCTTGCCTCGGGTACAATCATCACTGATCAATGAGACTAGTTGCGCCACGTGGCCTATTGCTTGTCTGTGGATTGATCAGTGGAGTTGTGGGAACCGCGAAGGCACGGATCGAGAGTACCAGAGAGTGTTCGGTCATCACAGTTGTGAGATGATCGAAGAGACAAGGCTACGCTTGATCACCATTGCTTGTCAAGCAAAGATCATTGTAACTGTAATGTATCCTTTGCAAAGCACAGCAGAGCTGACACATGGGGAATCCCTAGCACACACTCTGTGTTAGATGCCGGCTAGGATCCAAAATCTGAAGCCCAACATCGTAGATTGAACGGCTCCCACTACACATATAGGTATACTCCCGCCATATGTGGTCGAAGCAGTCGTGTCAGAGAACAATCTGCGGAGGGAGCATTCCAGACTTGGCGATATCTCATTGGTGTAGTGATCTATTTGGCAAAGAGAAAAAATAGAGGAGGAAGCATCACAAGAGGGGAACTGTGTCAGTATAAGATCCCTGATAAAAGCTTTATTAAAAAGCAAGGATGAACACTTAGAAGTGCTTTAAAATGAAAATGTTTGAAAAAATATGAAGAGAAGAGTAAGGGTAACCGATAGTGGGTGTGAGGAGCTTTGAGGACTCATGAATGTGATGGGTCACCCTTCTGGAGTAGATGTTGAATTTTACCCTCCTTCAGCATTTCTTGCACTAATCGCTGAAAAGCTCTGCAATCCTCTGTTGCATGACCCTTTTCTTTGTGATACTCACAGTATTGGTCAGAGTTTTTTCCCTTTCGATCAGCAGGCTGAAGTCCCATATTGCTTGTTTTGCTCTTGATGGTGTGAGTTGCCCCACCCAATGTATTATCAACTTTAGATCCTTTGCATTGGAAGAGACGTTGATGACTTCGAAAACATCCTCATTTCTTTGCTTGCGATTGAAGACACTTTGGGGGAGAGTTTGGAGGTCATTCGGTAGGGAGCAAAACCTCTGGGCCTCTCTTCCTCTCAGTGGGAAGTTCAGGTGACTTCATTGGGTGATTGGAGGCGTACACGGTTGTTTGAGGGCTGAGTTTGCAGCCACTTTCTTTTCGCTCGGTAACTGGAAACTGTACAACGACTGTGGCCTGGCTGGATGGATAACTTGCCAGATAAGCGTAAGGGCCAACTGGCAGAAGAGTTGGCATATTAAAATGTGAATTCCCCACTTCCGGGTTGACTGTAGCAACTGGTGCTACTACATGTTGAGAGTCTAGTCGCTGAATTATAGTGGCTAGGGTGTCATTAATCGCTGCTATCTGCTGGGAAGTTTCCCGACGTGTCAGCAAGAGGGCTTCCCAAAGAGCGTCTTCACTGGTAGGAGGAATGTTCTGAGAGGGTTGGCGGTCTGACATGTCTAACTGTCGTTGTTCACCGTCTGATCGGATCTGAAGGCCGCGTGTTAATTGTTGATGCGCGAAAACGACACCGGGGCAGCTAACACAGAGGGGGTGTTCGATCTCACAAGCTAGGAGAGGAGGAAGGTGAAGGTTCCGGGGATACAGGAGAACAGGGATGAAGGAAGCTTCTGAGTGCTTGAGAGTGGAGCAAACGCTTGTCAAGGAGGTTGCGGGGATAGAGGAGAGGATGTTGAGAGCAACCGAGAAGGCTGATGAGAGGAGGAGGTTGATTAGGAGCTGTTGAGCAAACGGTTAATATGACGGTTGTGCTTGCAGGTTGGTTGCCGAGGGAGCTGAGCTGAGCTAGGAAGAAGGGAAAGAGAAGGGGCCGCTAGCATCGGCAACAGCAGACTTCGCCCGCCGCGGCTTAAATGTCACTCTTGTGACGGGTTTTCCTTTATTTAATAGCGAGAGTTACAACTTGCTAATACACCTTTACAACAAAGCAATAAAGGGTACAAGAAGGAAGCTGGCGGCTAAGGAAGAAGAATGCTAGAGGAGGCCGCGCGGACTGAAGAGCGAAGCCGGCAGGCCGCGCGGTTAAAGGGATCGGGAGACCGCGCAGACTGGAGAACCAAAGGCTGGCAGGCCACGCGACTAAGGCGCAGAGACAGGTGCGGTCTGAGAAACGGAGTCCGCAGGAGCTGGGCTGGCGGGCTGACTTCGGGCGTGGGCACCTTGGCGATGACGAGAGCCCCCCCCCCCCCCAAATACGAGAGGCACGGGGGGCTATTTATAGGCCCGAGGAGGTAACGGCTTGCGGTGACGTTACCCCCGGTGAGACGGTAACTTGAGCGAGTTGGAGACGGAGTCCGCCGAGTCCGCAACAGGCCGTGCGGACTGGGACTTGATATTGAAGTCGGAGCTGCTGTCGACAAAATGGGAGACTCGGTGGCGGACTGCGATGCGGGTTCGCGGAGTCCGTCACTGCTGAGCTGGGGCTGTCCGCCTACTGCTGGGTTGGCGGATGCTGGAAGCTATGTGGCGGACTGCGTGGAGAATCCGCGGAGTCCGCCACTGCTGAACTGATCGAGTGCGAAGGGATGCGAGCTGGAGAGTGCCAGCGGATTCCGGCGAGTCTGCATGAGGTTATGCGGACTGGGACTGCTTTATGGAGGATTTGATGCATGACGGGCTGGAAAGAGTCCGCCACTACTGACTGAGTCGCAAGGAGGCTTCGGACTGAGGGAGAAGTCTGCTACTACTGGCTGAGCCTGCGACAGGCCTGCGAACTGAGGAGGAGTTGACCCCGCTGCTGCCGAGAAGCTAGTGCTGGATAAGGAAAGGGCGGACTGCATAGAAAGTCCGCCAAGTCCGCGACTGCTGTAAAGTTGAGTCCGCTTTCGTTGGAGATGGAGAGCCTGGCTGTTGAGGCAGTTGGGGTTCACCAATGAAGGCGGACTGGAAGTCTTGATCGCACTTCGAGTCCGCCCAGGTCGTAAGGAACTTGGACGTTGCTGCTGGTCTTAGCGGGTAGCCGGAGTTGGAGCCCGCGCCCTGTAGGCGGGCTGGAGGAGTCGGCTTTCCGTGTCGCTGGGTGAAGGGATATGCGACCAATTACCGGCCTGGGTAGGTAGGTAGTTGAGTCCGACAGAAAGAGACCTGCGGATACAACTTTTCGGTTAAGCTAAAAAGGGGGCGGCCTACAGAGGCGAACTGCGGAAGCAGTCCACGGACCCTGCCGACCAAGGAAAGGCGTGCGGCCTGGGGGGTCAGACCGCTGAGACCGTGCAGGCCGCGCGGCCTGAGCGGACAGAGAATTCTGTCCGCCCAACCTAGGGAATCACGACCTCCAGGAGGGACCCGGGGCAAACCGTGACGACCGAGCTGACTCCCTTGGGAAGGATCGCCGATTTCGGGGTTAACACCAATGACATTATGTCCTTGTGGTCTGGGAACCAGCTTCCAGACCTTACACCTCTTAAACTAGTTCAGTTCCTCTTGCATAGCAACAATCCAGAGCTGATCTATGTTGGCCTCTTCAAATCTCTTGGGCTCAACCTGTATAGGAAACATGCATATATTATTGTATTAAGGCTCTTGCTTCTTTTCACCACTCCTTGGTTTGCATCACCAATAATCTAGTGTATTGTATGATCTCTTAGATGCTTGACAGTAGGAGGCATTCTTCTTTCAGTATTATCTTCAGTGGCAGCATCTTGCTGATCTTCATCCACTTCAAGTGTGCCTTCGCCTTCTTCTGGAATATCCACTCTATCTTGGACTAATGGAGCAGCATCTTTGATGGTTAGCGTATCCATCAATAGCTCTGTACCTGCAGTATTAGAAGAGGGGCTTGGCTGCTCATTGTTAATCATGGTAGACTCATCAAAGACTACATGTACAGACTCTTCTATAACTTGACTTTTCAAGTTGTAGATCTTATAGGCCTTACAATGATTGTTGTACCCAACAAAAATCCCATCATAGGACTTGAAAGCAAACTTATTCACATAGGACTTATCATTATGAAGCACATAGCACTTGCTACCAAAGATCCTGAGATGGCCCAGGTTTGGTTTTCTGCCCTTTAAGATCTCATAGAGAGTCTTCTTGTGGCTCTTGGTGATAAAGGCTCTGTTAAGGACATGACATGCAGTATTTACTACCTCAACCCAGAAATATTTTGCGAGTGATGTGTCACTTAGTAAGTTCCTAACAACCTCTATGAGAGTTCTATTCCTCCTCTCAGCAATCCCATTTTACTGGGGTGTTATTGGAGAAGAAAATTCTTGATGAATCTCTTGTTTTTCATAGAACCTTATCATGCATTCAGACTGGAATTCAGTCTAATAGTCACTTCTAATTTTGACCACAGTACCGTCTAGCTTATTCTGAATTAACTTGATAAATGTCTTGAAGATATCAGGGGTTTCAAACTTTTTCTTAAGAAAGAAAACCCAAGCAAACTTTATCAGGTTGTGTTGCAACACTTCAACATAAGCCACTTTTGAGATGGTGACTATGTCATTAGTAATCTTACCATATCCTCTTGTCACTCCTCTATCTAAACCACCAAAGATAAATTTGGGACCATCCTTCACTGGAGTGTACTCCTTTAAATTACTCCTTATTCCAGTCATGTGCCTGGAATAACCACTATCCAAGTACCATATAGGGGTATGGGCACTTGGAATAACAAGTAGCACACAATTTATCTTACCTTAGGACCCCAATAATTATTGGGTCCTAGGTTCTGATTAGCATGAAAATGAACATGTCTTCCTGCAGATTTTCTTAGAGGAAGACTAACACTAGTTCTTGGCACAGTCGGATTGTGCCAGCAATTTAAGGCAAAATACCCCACCTTACTACAGCACCAGCACTCATGAATGTTATAACTTATTTTTTGAGCAGGTCCAGCAGTTTGGTTAACTGCTGACTGTACAGAAGGAAGAGGAGCAGCAGCGTTCTTGAATTTCCTTTCAGCAAGGATCTGACGAAGGTGAGTGTTTCAATAGACTTAATTAACTTGCTCTGACTGCCATTAACAACAGTTTTCTTTGCAGAGAACTAGCTCTTTATAGCCTCAGAGATAGCCATATCAGGCTTACTGATAGACTTACCCTTGATTTGTGTCTTTGTTGAGTGGCCTTGAGAGTTGGCCACAACCACATTCTTGAGACTGGTGGCTGGAGCACCAAAGACAAATAGTCCATGATGGGTCATTTGAATTTCCTCATGGGGAGCCTTAAAGGCACTCATTGCCCTATTATACCTTCCACTATAATTGTGAACATCTTTGTTCACACTAGTGGATCTTCCATTCATCCAGTGACCGTAGATACTGTCTTGTTCATACCTGTTTGAAGGTAACAGAACTTTCTTAAATGGAATGGGAGGCTTGGAAGCTAGTGACAGAACTGGAGCTGTCTTTCCCTTTGGAATAGACAACTCTTATGCTTCCCTTGAATCTCAACCCCTCCTTACCCTTTTGAGATGAGAAGGAGTCTATCAAGAGCAATACAGAACTTGGCTTAGAATAACTTGCCACTATCCTTTTCTCCCTCTAGAGCTTCTCTTCAAGGTCCATAATGAGACTATTCTATAACTTGATGGTACCAATCTGAATGAGAGTAGTATTTTTCAGTTGGCTGATTTCCCTAGCCTTCTGATCTAGCATGGTTACTATCTCAGCCTGCTGGGAAGCGGCAAGTTTTAGGGAGGTGATTTCCATAGCTTGCTTCTTGGATAGCTTCTTGCATCTTTTGTAGGCATCCAGAAGGGCACCATACTTATCAATAAGTTGATTGATATCTTCCTCAGATTATGAGCACTCTTCACCACTAGATGAAGATGTAATAGAATTGGGACTTGTCTCATATTTTGATTTAGATGAAGAGCTAGACAGAGAGTGTACCTTTGTTGTACTAGGCTGATTCTGGCTGGATTCTTCATCTAATATTATCATTAGCCCATAACAGCTTTAGGCATCTTCATCCTCATCTTCCTCCTCTGAGTCACTGTCTAAATGTCACAGAGGGGCCCTGTTACCTATCCTCGCATCATGATAGTTTTCAGCTTCATCTGCAATAGCAGCCAGCAGCCCAATGAGGGCTTCTTCTTCATCATCAAACTCTGAGGAAGATGAGTCAGACTGACTCCAGCTCTTCTTTTTCTTAGCAATGAAGGACTTTTCCTTCTTGACCTTATGTTAGTGGACCTTTTTCTCACCAGCCTCTATTTTTTTCACCAGGCAATTAACAACTACATGCCCTAGCTTGCTGCAATAATAACAGACAACTTTAGAGGAAATATGTTTACCAGTTTTAAAATCATACTTGTCTCCCTTGGAGTGATTCTTCCTGTGATGAGAAGAGTAGGAAGGTTTGATCCTCCACTGCTTCTTCTTCATCAGCTTTTAGAGCTGTCTGGAGAAGACAACAAAGTCTTCATCTGACAAGCTGCTGATAGATGAGCTTGGCCCTGTGCTGTCTAAATCAGCAGGCCTTCTTGGAGGAGAGGGAATCCTCTCCTTTCTCTTCCTAGTGCTGTCTGCTCTGAAGGCCAAAGACTTTTTCTTGGCCTAGGATTTTTTGATGGTCTCATCCTCTTTTCTGGCATCCAGATGCATCTCATAAGAGAGCAGCTTTCCAAACAGTGTATGGGGAGGAGTATTAGTTAGATTTGCCACCTCTCTGATGACACAGATCTTGGTGTCCCAGTATCTAGTGATATACATCAGGAACTTATCATTAAGCTCATAATGACTGAAGACCATCCCATAGGTCATTAGCTCATTCACTATCCTGAAGAATCTTTCATAGCAAACAGCTATGCTTTCTCCCTTAAACTACCTAAAAGCCTCATACTCTTGGTTGAGCATGGACTTCATGTCATCTCTGACCTCTTCAGTTCCCTCCATGTAGACCACTAGAGTGTTCTACATCTCTTTGGAGGTCTCGCAGTAAACTGAATTCTGAAAGGTAGAATCATCTATGGTACTAACAATTATGTTTTGTGCCCTCTTGTCCAGTGTGGCTATCCTTTGTCATTTCAGAATATGTATTTGGTGTCTGAACTGTTGCATCCAGAACTGAGATCTTCATAGGGATGAAAGGTCCCTCTTTGACTATCACAAAGATCCTTGGGATAGAGGCTTCTATAAATAGTCTGACCCTCTCTTTCTAGATTCCAAAACTCTCCTTCCTGCAGATAGGAAGCTTTATGGAACCCAAATCCTTATGGTTCTCTCCAGAACCCATAAGTATAAACTTGTAGCTACCCTTGGAGATCAATCATACTGTTAAGTCCTTCTTGAGTAACCTTCCTCTGATACTACTTGAAATTCTTTAGTTTCAAGGGAAGCTAAACACCTAGAGGGGGTGAATAGGTTTTTGGACTCTTTTGAGATTTCCTTTACTTAGTGTGTTGTGAGTTAGCTAGGTTAGCATGCTTTCAAGACAATCTACAAAAGCACGCACAATATTTATAGTGATTCCCTATATTATGGGTGCATCCACTAACCCTCCCACCTCTCTAATAGTGTGTTAGATGTGGCGCTTCTCCAAATCTCGGCTCCTTAGAGATTACAACATAGATCCCGCAGGATCTATTAGTCTCCTCCAAGACTTACCTCAAGCACAAGGCCCTACCTCAGAGCAATCTCCTCCTACAGCTCAGTGACCAGCAGATCACCTGCCTCGGTCTTGAATACAAGTCCTACAGCTCAGGCTATGGAGGATAGCCCTACAACTCAAAGAGTAAAACTCACCTACAGCTCAGATCTAAACCAGATCATATTGCAGGACAAAGACCCTACCTCAGGCACACATGCCCTACAACTCAGATCCATAACTGGATCCTACCTCAGGCATACAGGCCCTATAACTCAGATCCATAACTGGATCCTACTTCAGCCTTTATAATTTAGGTCTACACTCAGATCCAAAAGGATCCTACAGAAAGGGAAAGTGTTTTGTTGTTGATTTTACTCCAGAGAATTTCTCTAAGTCTACTGCTTCCTGAGCTGGGCAAATCCCAGGCCTAACTTCTTATCAGCAATAAGAAATTTGGTCTTCGGTAAACTATTGCTTGTGCTGGAAGATCTCAGAAACAAGTTTCTGATCTTGCTAATGAAGACAAATGTGTTGTCTGTTCTTGTATTCTTCAATTGGCTAACTTTGCCTACAGAAACCAGATGCTCTGCTTCTTCTTTCTCAGAAATTTCTCTGAACTTGTTGTAGAAGATGAAAGTCGCTACAGCTAACTTGTTGGAACTTTTAGTTTAGCGGGTTTGAACTTCAGCTTCAAGCTCAGCAACAATGGTGAGGAAGAAGACAATGAAGTTCCGCTTCTTTTCGAAATTAGAAACCCTAAAACTTGTCTTCGAATCCGCCGAACTTATCTTCTGTCGTCCAGCGGCTCTAAGAGCAGTGGGACCCACAATAGTTGACAGCTACAACATATCTCTATCAGTAAAAGTCATATTGTAGGATTTCAGCACCATTTGTCGTGTTCTGTAGCTTTCCCACAACTATTTGAAATTTTGCAGACTCATGTTGACGTCAGCATCTGTGGACTTAGCCAATTTTCCCAGTTTCATCCCAGGCGTTGAGTGCATTGAGTGAAATGGATTCACTCAACGAATCTGGACTTAGTCAATTTCTTATGCACTGCCAGGAGTTGAGTGCATTGAGTGAATAGGCTTCACTCAATGCTTTTGTCCTTAGAGCATCTTTCTGCTGAGCTAGGCATTAAGTGAGTTGAGTGAACCTTCATCACACAATACTTCTGGACTTGGCCAATTACTTCTACGCTGCCAGGTGTTGAGTGCGTTGAGTGAAACTTCATCACTCAACGCCCATGGAATTAGCTGCTTCTCTGAATGCATGCCTTCTTGCTGAGGCGTTGAGTGAACTGGCTTCACTCAACGCTTTTATACCTAGCCGCAACTTTCTTTATGAATGCGTTGAGTGAGCCTTCATCACTCAATGCTTTTGCCTTTTCTGTCTTTTTAATTAGGCGTTGAGAGAACTGGCTTCACTCAACACTCCTCTACTTAGCCGCAACTTCTTGATGAGCTTGCATTGAGTGATATGTCCTCACTCAATGCACCTGGGCTTAGACAGATTTTTCTATCTATCTCTGCTTAGGCTTTGACTGATCATTGCTCTGTCGACGTCTTTTTCTTTGGGCATAAAGTGAGTTGTCCTCACTCAACTCTTCTGGACTTAGCCAAAATTCTTCGATAGAATCTTCAAATGCTTGAGCTTGAATCAACGCTTCTCTTCAGGCATTGAGTGAGCTGTCCTCACTGAACGATTCTGGACTTAGTCAATTTTTCTAATTGTCGATACTAAGGCTTTGACAGACTCTGCTTTACTCATCGCCTCTTATTATATGGCGTTGAGTGAACTACCTTCATGTTGAGAACCATGGTCCAGCGGGATTGGGTGTGTGTGGGACCGCATATTTGGGATTCCCCATCGTGTTCCTGGTCTGGGTGTTGACCCCGATGGGCCCCCCGTGTGGAGGAATATCCCTGCCATCCCGTGGTTGGATTAGTCTCACATTGCCTGCAGCGGGTGGTCCTTGGTGTTTATTTACCCCCGTCCCCCCTTCCTACTACCTCGGGGTTTTGGGAAGATGTGTGGTGACGGGTGGTTTCCACATGGTATCAGAGCTAAGTTACAATATGGAGGCTGAGCGGTCTATTGCTGTTCGGAGACCGGGCGGACTACCGGTTTATTCTGGCCAGTCTGTCTGTCGGGTTGTTGCTGTTTGGTATCCCAGCGGTCTGGCGATTTGTCTCAGACGACTTGGAGACCGGGCGGTCTAGCGGTCTCCTGCGGAGGCTTGATCTTTGTGTCGCTTGTTCTCTCCTCTTGTTGGTTGTCGGGCGGTTAGCCGGCTTGTCTAACCGATCGGCCTGTTCGGTTTGGTTTTTGTAAAGCCGCATATACTTGTAAATTTTTAGTCCCACATTACTTAATTATAATTTCTCTCATCTCCTCCATTCTATAAAAGGGAGGCTATGTCATTGTAATTGATACCTTTTTTGGATAATAAAGTTTACATTACTCCAATTTTTTGGTCTGATCTTTTCCATTCGCACATGGTATCAGAGGACTCGGTCATTTCCTCCTGACTGAGCTCTATCTGCACGTGCGGCTTGTTTCTTCTTTCCGCGACCTATTCTCGCGGCTGGATTCCTTCTCTGATCGTTGCCCTGTTCGCGCGACTTGTTTTCTCTTCTGACCGCTGCCCTGTTCGCGCGGCTTGTTTTTCCCTGTTTACGGCCTCTTCTGACCCTTTGTGTTGCGACCTCTTGCTTCTTCTTTTCTAGCCGCTCTCCTCTTCTTTGTTGCCGCGACCTGTTCTAGCCGCTCTCCTCTTCTTTGTCTCTGCGATCTGTCCATAAGTCGTTGCGGCCTGTTCTAGTCGTCGCGACCTGTTCTAGAGACTTCTCCTTCTTGTCGCGGCTTATTTCTCCCGCTACTCTCTTCTATGGCCTCGATCTCCTCCACGCAGTCCGCCTCGATGGTCACATCTTCTGGTAGTGCCCACGTTGTTACTCACGACAGATGGTTGATCGACTCTGGTGCTTCCAATCATATGACAGGCAATCCTCAGTGTTTTTCTCATCTAGAAACACATGATCGGTTGCCTCCGGTCTTTGTTGTGGACGGCTCTTCATCTCCAGTCAATGAGACGGGGGTGGTTCAAGTCACTTCATCTCTTTGTCTAGCAGATACCCTCTATGTGCCCATGTTCCCTTGCAATTTATTATTGGTTACTTCTCTATGCAAGCAACTACGGTGTTCCGTCACATTCACTCCTACTTCGTGTTCTTTTCAGGATCCGGACTCCCCACGGACGATTGCTACTGGGACCTGCTCCTACCCTCACAATCGGTCAGGGTAGTTCATATTTTGTCACATTTATTGATGATTTCTCTAGGTGTACGTGGATGTATCTTCTCAAGGATTGCTTCGAACTGTTCTCTGTCTGGACATCGTTTTATTCTATGATCAAGACTCAGTTTGATGCATCTATTAAAATCCTTCGTTATGACAATGCTAAGGACTATCTTAGCCATGATTTCTCTTCCTTCTGTCTACATCATGGTGTTATTCGTCAAACTAGTTGTGTCTACACCTCACAACAAAATGGGGGGGGGGGGGGGGCGGAACGCAAAAACCGTCACCTCCTTGATGTCTCTCGCACTCTGCTGACCCAAATGCATGTTCCTCGCTCCTATTGGGGCTATGCTGTCCTCCTCTCATGTTATCTCATCAATCGCATTCCCTCCATAGTTCTCCGTGGTTCCACCCCATTCTCCATTCTTTATCCCAACAAGAATCCTTTTCCTCTTACTCTACGCATCTTTGGGTGCACCGCCTTTGTGCACTCTCTCGTTGCCACCCGTGACAAACTCTCACCACAGGCCACTAAATATGTCTTTCTGGGGTACTCTACCACTCAGAAAGGCTATTGTTGCTTTGACCCCGTTACCCGCAAGCAGTTTGTCTCTGCGGATGTTACGTTCTTTGAAAATGCATCTTACTTCTCTCCGCTTCCTCCTCTACTACTGCTGATCCTACTTCTCAAACCAACCCATCTCTTCTCTCTGCTCCTCCTGACGTTCCACCACCTCCACCCTCTCTACCATCTCCACCATCTCCACCATTTCCTCCATCTCCATCATCTCCACCCTCTCCACCATCTCCACCATCTCCACCATCTCCACCCTCTCCACATCCGTCTCTCTCTACTCTCGGGCCAGCTCTCTCCACCACGGACGCTCCGGATACTGCGGAACCAGATGCCCTGGATCTCCCCATTCCCCTTCGCAAAGGGGTTCGGGCATGTACCCAAAACCCACTTGCTGTAGTTGTTTCTTATGATCGTCTTACCCCTTCTCGCAGAGCTTTTGCACTGGCTATCTCGGCCACTTCCACCCCCCGTTCCTACTAGGAGGCCCTTACTATTCCTCATTGGAAAGCTGCCATGGATGAGGAGATTGATACTCTCACTGAACGAGGTACCTGGACCCTGGTTCCTCCTCCTTTCAGTACAAATGTTATTGACTGTCACTGGGTATTTGTGGTGAAGTTCGTTCCTGATGGCAGTGTGGATCGTTACAAAGCTCGGCATGTCGCCAAAGGTTTTACCCAAACTTATGGGGTTGATTACTTTGACACTTTCTCTCCAGTTACTCGTCTCAGTACTATTAGGGTCCTTCTCTCTGTGGCTGTCAACAGGGATTGGCCCATTTCACAGCTGCATGTCAAGAATGCCTTCCTTTATGGGGATCTTCAGGAAGATGTTTACATGGAGCAACCTCCTAGGTATGTTGCTCAGGGGGAGACACGAGTATGCCGACTAAAGAAGGCTATTTATGGCCTCAAGCAAATTCCCCGTGCCTGGTTTGATAAGTTTAGCGTCATCGTTGCGGCCATTGGTTTTACAAGAAGCTCAGCTGATCACTCCTTGTTCGTTCGAAAAACTTCCTCTGGTCTGGTAGTTTTTGCGTTTATGTTGATGACATTCTTCTTACTGGCGATGACCAGGTTGGGGTAACGTTGACAAAGAAATACCTCCGTCAGCACTTGGTCACGAAGGATATGGGCTCCCCGAAATACTTTTTGGGAATTGAAATCTCTAGGAATCCCAACTCCATGGTCCTTTCCCAACGAAAGTATGCTCTTGATCTTCTAAAGGAGGCAGGATTACCTGGTGCTAAACCTGCCCGTTCTCACATGGCTATTGGGGAAGACAAAACTTGGACAGATGACTCGCCTCTTCTATCTGATCTTACGAGGTACCGACGTCTGGTGGGCAAACTCATTTATCTCACGGTAACCAGACCCGACATCTCTTATGTTGTTGGCAAGGTGAGCCAGTTCATGCCAGCTCCTAGAGAGTGTCATCTACAATCTGCCCTGAGGATATTGGAGTATATTAAAGAAGCACCATGGAAAGGACTCTTTTTTCAGAAGAATGGTCACCTAAGGGTTGAAGCGTACTCTGATTCGAGCTATGCTGATGACAAAGGGGACCGCAAGTCGACATCAGGTTTCTGCGCGTTTGTTGGAGGCAATTTTGTGAGTTAGAAGAGCAAGAAACAGTCTGTGGTCTCTAGGTCCAGTGCAGAGGCAGAATATCGCTGTATGGCATCGACCACATGTGAGTTGAAATGGTTACGGGCTCTCATACTTGATTTAGGAGAGGAGTACAACTATCATCTTCCTATGTTTTGTGACAATAATGTCGCGATATACATCTCCAAAAATCCGGTCTTTCATGAGAGAACGAAGCACATAAAAGTCGACTGTCATTTCATTCGGGAGGAGATCTTGATGAAACAGATTTGTACTCCGTTCGTCACTTCAGACAACGAGTTGGAAGACATCTTCACCAAGCCAGTGTCCACTTCTTTTTTCCACATTTGCGATAAGCTGGGCATGATTGATATTTATGCTCCAGCTTGAGGGGGAGTGTTGCAATATGGAGGCCGGGCGGTCTGTTGCTGTTCGGAGACCGGGCGGTCTACCGGTTTATTCTGGCCGATCTGTCTGTCGGGCTGTTGCTGTTTGGTTTCTCAGCGGTCTGGCAGTTTGTCTCAGACGACTTGGAGACCGGGCGGTCTAGCGGTCTCCTGTGGGGGCTTGATCTTTGTGGCGCTTGTTCTCTCCTCTTGTAGGTTGTCGGGCGGTTAGCCGGCTTGTCTAACCGACAGGTCTGTCCGGTTTGTTTTTTGTAAAGCCGCATATACTTGTAAATTTTTAGTCTCACATTGCTTAATTGTAATCTCTCTCATCTCCTCCATTCTATAAAAGGGAGGCTATACCATTGTAATTGATACCTTTTTTGGATAATAAAGTTTACATTACTCCAATTTTTCGGTCTGCTCTTTTCTGCTCGCACACTTCACTCAACGCTTGTGAACTTAGCCGCAGAACTGCTTTGCAAACTGCTGGGCTTTGACTGTCCACACCTTACTCAGCGCTTTTTGGCATCTGGTGTTGAGTGAACTTGCTTCACTCAACGCCTATAGACTTAGATGAATTTCAGTCTTTCACGCATCCTTCCTTGGCAGCTGGCGTTGAGTGAACTAGCTTCATTCAACGTCTGTGGACTTAGATAGATTTTTGTCTCTCCACCTCTCTACCTTGTGACCATCTGTCACAATCACTTAGACAACCTGTCTAACCTTGTTCCAAGGAACAAATTGCACATGATGAGCTTGAACAACATCAAATACAACTATGTTCTTTGTTGATGGTGATGTCTTTTCAAATCAAATCTAGGGAACATTGAGGGCAATATTTCCAATGATAACTACAAAAAGTGCTTCTTTATGGATGGACCAAGGGGACGTGTAAAACATGCAATTATTAAGCAACAACCTCATCTATCATTATGAAAAAATTACTTCTAGGTAGTGATACTGCACATTTAAATTTAAAAATTCCGATAAAAATTTAGCCGTCATTAATGTATGAATTTGATAAGTTGACAGATTTGAAAAAATTGATACCATGAGCATTAATAATAATATGGGATGAAGTGTCTATGACTAACAAACATGCATTCAAAATTGTTGATCATGTGTTCCAGGATACACTTTGCGGATCTTGACTATTTGGTGGAAAAAGTCTTGATGATTAGAGGCGTCTTTCGCCAAGTAGTACATGTCATCGTCAATGGAGCAAAATTGGATATTTTATTTAAATCCATGTAATGTCACGTCTGAAAATGCACAATAGACACTGAATATTTTTCTGGAGGGAGTATATAGAGAAGTTACCCAAATTAACCTAAAATGATTTTTTTCACTTATGATGCTTTCATAAATATTTTGAATATTTGCTTATATGTAGTATATTAAATAATAGATAGTGTAGAGATATAGACGCGCAAGTAAACATAGAAGTAGCAAAGTAAGAAATAGAAATAGAAAAAGGCATCCAAAATACATATGAATCGAACAGAGATTCCCGTAAAAGACTGGTACTCTCTTCCACAGCAATGTGGGCGAGCACAACCACTTCCTCAAGGTGATGAGTCTTTTCCACTGGATATTCCAACCCACTAAATCTTTTCCACCAGAGATTCAAAAAAACATTTGTACCTCGTTTGAAGGGAGAGTCTGGTAAGCCATTACAACTGTTGGTTATGAATGTCAAGGCTTTAGATCTTCCAAATTTTATCACTAAGGAGAATTAATGATTAGCTGAATCCTAGAATAAGAAGGATTTAGTTTATAGAGAAGAGATTAGTTCTCGACAGCATACGACTATTCGGTTATTTTGTATTAGAGTTTTTTTGAAAAATAAAAGGCTTTTATATTGGTTCTCTTTTCCATTCTATAACAAGATTTAAAGAAGCTAGTGTGGCATGCACTGCAGGTAGTTGTCGCCACAAACCCGAAAGAACAAGAAGATCTCTGCCTCCAAAATCAAAGATGAGTTGAGCACCCTGAAGGGTACTTGAGAGCACCGGTGAAAGTCAAGGAATGTCCCTCCACCTAGAGGGGGAGGGGTGAATAGGTGATGTCGTTTTTTCTAAATTTATTGCGGAATAATAAATGTAAGAACAAGAACAGAATCACAGAACATTCACAGCACAAACACAGGAAAACTATAATGGTTTCCCGAGTTGGGTACGCCCACTTTCCCACTTCCTATCTAGTAGTGAGGTAGGCTCGACAAACTCAAACCAAATCACAGATCCGCAGATCCTACAACTCAGAGGCCAAGTCTCTTACCTAAGAGGCATTGACTGTCCTCCTACCTCAGATCCCATAGCTTAGGATCCTACAACTGAAAGTCTATAAGGAATCTTACACTCAACTTCTGTAAAGGAATCCTACAGCTCAGAGACAAAGTATCCTACCTCAGGTCATAGGACCCTACAACTCAGATCTCAGTGAAATCCTGCAATTTAATAAGTTTTGACTGTAAAACTTGCTATAGACTTGGTAAATATTTCTTTGAAAGAACTGGAGTCTTCTTAAAGCCTGTTAAGGACAAGCTTCTTCTCTAATCTTTTTGCAGAGGTTTTTGATAAGATTTGCTTCAGTGAAAGTGTTCCCTCTACAGTTTTGAAGATTCTTCTTCTTGCTACGATACGATCGAACTTCGAATGTTTCAACAATATAAATCGACTATTCTACTAGAGAAACAAGTAATTGTTGAAAATTGTGAAGTGGAAGTGGATGATGGGACAGGCCGGGAGGCCTGGGCGGACAGCATTGGCGGACTAGGCGGACTGCGGCCTAGTGTTAAGTCTAGTGGAAGCCGGCTGTTCTGAGCAGGTTGTATGCATGAAGTCCGCGGACTGTGCGGCCTGGTATCTGCGGATAAGGCGTTGGCTGATTGGTTTAGCCAAGGAGCGGCCTGAGCGGATAGAGGCTTGCAGACTGGTGCATTGCTCAGTGGCCGCGTTGCAAGCTTGTGTAATCGACGGTTTGGCTCATGTCCGCGGGAAGCTTGCGGACTAGCGTGTCCGCGGTTTGTGCTGTTGCGGACTGGGTTTAGAGCTTGGTTGTGGCCTTGTCGAGCTCTGGTGATACAGTAGGTACTTTGCTGTGGAGGTCTTTGGCGGACTGGTGTGTGGAGTCCGGGAGGTGGCCGTTGCTTTGGGCAGGTGTGCGAGTAGCTTGCGGACTGCTGGCGGTCTGTGTTAGGATTTTTGGCGGACGGAGCTATGTCCTCCATGCTCGCATTAGACCTTTGATGGTTCTAGACTTGGTCACACTCTGTGCCAAGACCAGGGTGTCCGCAGTATCCGCCAAGTCCGCTGTTGACCGGGCGGACTGTTGCTAACTCTGCCTTTGGTCCTGGACTTGTGGCGGATGGAGGCTTGAGTATTGTTCTATGCGAACTGCCTCGGCGTTGTGCGGACAGCCATTGAAGGGGGTTGCTGTCCTGCATTGGTTGTAGGCTTTGCGGGCAGATGCCTTGTCCGCATAGCTTAGGCGGACTGAAGAGGGTTCGTCAAAGTTGCCTTGCTCCTGGCAGTTTATTCTTTGGTATCCAGCTAAGTTCTTGCGGACTCGGCAGACGGTGTTTTGCTATCGCGCGGGCTAGGGCGGTGTCGCTATCTCTAGGGCGGTGACCACACTCCTCACCTCGCCTATAAATAGGACCCCCCTGGCACGTCTACAGTAACTTGAGTGAACAGTAAGTTGGGTTCGGCGAGGAGCTGCGGTCTCAATTTTCTGTCCGCGCGGATTGATCCAGAACTGACAGTTTGCTGTGTGCAGGTCGGGCGGGTAGCTTCAAGGAGCCAGGAGTTTGTCTTTGACTTCGGTCAAGTACTTGGAAGTGTGCGGTCTCTGCGGATTCAGCAGGTCGCTCTGCGGCTTGTCAGTTCTCTGCTTCAACTTTGTCAGTGCCAATAACCTGTCCGCCAGTCTCAGGCGGGTAGGCGGTCTGTTCCTCAGTTCCTCAGCAGGAGGCGAATGACGGTGTGTCCGCGCGGCCTCGCAGCTTCGGTGGACTCCGTGTCTATTCGGCGGATTGCAGCATAGTCGGGCGGCTTCGGCGGACTTGGCGACCTCGGCGGTCTCGGCGAACTCCGATGCTGTCCGCCCGGCTTGTTTTGTGTAACTTTCTGTGATAGCTTGTGTACTAGCAAAATCATGTCTCACTACGTATACCTCGCCTTGTAAAGAAGTGGAATGTATAAAAGATCTGCTTGTGCTTCCATTGTTTGTTGGTGTTAACTTTGATCCTTGGTTTTCCGCTGGTTCAAAGTGTGAACTGGGTAGTCCCAAAGATATTAATTTGGCGTTTAGGCTACCTTGCTGACCACTTTGGGAAAATTCAACATGGTATCAAAGCGAGGTTCAGTTGCGTGAGCGGTGATCAACCTGTGTTGTTGCTCAGAGCTTCTGAAAGGTTGCCAACAGGTGTTGCAATGGAAGGGAGTTACGCAAGAGGTCTTGGCATTGAACTCTTAACGCCGACTAACTTCAAGAAGTGGAAGTCGTGCATGTAGAGTTATCTTCTAGGTGAGGAGCTATGGGAAGTCATCAGTGGTGACGACAGACAGGAGTTTACTGCTGTTTTTGGTACTGCTGAGCAAGTACGACTCTGGAGAAAAACAAATGCTAAGGCGGAGTTTATTCTCAAGAGGGCCGTATCACCAGAACTGTTTGATCACATCATTGGATGTGAGTCAGCTGCTGATATTTGTACAACCATAGATGAGTTGTTCAATAGGAAGAATGTGGCGCGACTTCAGTTCCTGGAGAATGAGTTGGCTAGAACAACTCAAGGAGACCTTTGCATCTCTAAGTACTTCTTAAAGATGAAGAGCTTGTGTGCTGAGCTGTCGACACTTGATCATGATGAGCCTATCTCTGAGGCGAAGATGAAAAGGCACATTATCCGCGGCTTGCGTAAGGAGTATGTGGCCTTTGTGACATTTGTTCAAGGGTGGGCTACTCAGTTATCTCTGCTGGAGCTTGAGAACCTGCTTGCCTCACAGGAGAGCTTGGCAAAGCAGATGGCTGGAGTGAATATCAATCAGGAAGGCAGTGACGCTCTCTTCTCAGGCAAGAAGAAAGGATGGGATGGGAAGAAGAAGAAGCAGGTCACTGGTGAGAAGGAGCCTTCAACGTCTTATCAGCCGGAGAGGAGCAATGCTCTTAAGGACTGGAAGAAGAACTTGAAGTGCTACCGGTGTCATCAAAGAGGGCACTTCAAGTGGGACTGCAAGGTCAAACTACAGCCTGGGCATGCTGCTGGAAAGGAGGAAGCTTGCTCGAGAAGTGAGGAAGCAGGATGGGGCGGAGCTTTCATGATGGGCACTTGTGTCCGTGCCTTATCTGCTGAGGACTTCAACAGCGAGTGGATCGTGTACTCCGGGTGTGGTCATCACCTCACCGGAGATAAGTCAAAGTTCACCTCCATGCAGGCATACTCTGGTAATGAAGCTATTATCATTGCTGATAATACTGTTTATGCAGTAGAGAAAGAGGGGGTTGTGTCTTTGGGTAGTGATCAGGGGCCACTCACATTAAGGAGTGTGTATCACGTACCGGGCATGAAGAAGAAACTCTTCTCGGTGACCAACGCGGTGGACGCTGGGTATCACGTTCTGTTTGGGCCAACAGACGTGAGGTTCCTTCGCAACGTATCAGCGGTTAAGGCTGATGTTGCTCATGTAGGAAGGAGGGTTAAGAACTTGTATGTTCTTGCCACAAATTCATATGTTGATCGAATGAGGGCCAATGATAGTGCTGCTATCTGACATGAGATGCTGGGGCATATAGGCATGGACAAGCTGAAGGCGATGGCTAGTAGAAGTTTGGTGAAGGAGTTGCCTAAGTTGTCCTCCTTTGGTGACGAGCATGTTTGCGCGGGGTGTCAATACGGTAAGGCACATCGCCTTCCGTTTGATAAGTCACAAACAAGGAGCAAGCTACCATTGGAGTGCATTCATGGCTACTTGATGGGACCAACGGTCACTGCCAGCCTCGGTGGAAGCAGATACATGCTTGTCTTGATTGATGACTACTCAAGGTATACTTGGGTGTACTTCTTAAGGGAGAAGTCAGAAGTCTTCTGTTTGTTTGTGGAGTTCAAGGAGTTCGTAGAAGCCCGGCTTGGCTTGCGGATCAAGAAGCTTAGAACGGACAACGGTGGTGAGTTTATCTCCTCCGAGTTTTCTAACTTCTGCAGGAAGCACGGGATCCAACGAGAGCTTACTTGTGCTCACACTCCACAACAAAATGGAGTAGCGGAGCGGAAGATCCGTCATCTGACAGAGACCTGCAAATGCTGGCTTCATGCAAAAGACATTCCAAGGTCCTTTTGGGCGGAAGGGATGTCTTGTGCTGCTTATATCATCAACAGGATGCCGCTCAGCCCAATCAACATGAAGACTCCTTTTGAGTTGTTGCTGAAGGAGAAGCCGAGTGTGGGACACCTTAGGGTGTTCGGTTCAACTTGTTATGTGCATGTCCCAGATGCTTCACGGACTAAGCTGGATGCAAAGGCAAGGAGCTTGTCTTTGTTGGCTACGATGAGCGGAAGAAGGGATGGAAATGCATGGATCCTGCGACGAAGAAGTTCGTGGTGTCAAGAGACGTTGTCTTTGACGAGCTGACGTCGTATGGAGGTGGCTCGGTTGAGCTAACCGGAAGTATCAATGTTGATGAAGCACCAGTGGTGGCTACTAATGGCTTGGAAGAGGAGCTTGTTGTTTCACCAGTAGCTCTTATTGCTTCTAACTCCGAGGCTGAGCCTTCTGGCTCAGTAAGCAGGTGGAGCACTGCTCAATGCTTTCCCCAAGTAGGAGTTGAGCCCGAAGAAGCAACGGAAGCAGTGTGCAAGGAGCCGACCCTTCGGAGATCGAAGAGGGTTGTTAAGCCACCGACTCGGTACTGTGATGGGAATGCAGTGAGCTTTGTCTACTGCTTCTTTGCAGGTCCTATGGATGAGCGAGAGCCTGCAAACTTCAACGAGCCCACTGGAGTTAAGGAGTGGGAAGATGCCATGAAGGAAGAGATTGATGCTCTGAAGAAGAATGAAACCTGGGACCTTGTGCCCAATGTTGATGGCATTACTCCGGTTACTTGCAAGTGGGTGTATAAGTTGAAGAAGAAGGCTGATGGGAGCATTGATAGGTTCAAAGCTCACCTGGTCGCTAGAGGATTCTCACAGTAGTATGGAGAAGACTATGAGGAGACGTTTAGTCCGGTTGTGAAGATGACTTCAGTTAGAGTGGTGATGGCCTTGGCTGCTAGCAAGGGATGGAGAATGTGGCAACTCAATGTGAAGAATGTCTTTCTTTACAGAGAGATTGACAAGGACATCTTCATGGATCAGCCGCTTGGATTTGTTTTTGAAGATCATCCGGACTATGTCTGCAAACCCAGGAATGCTCTCTACGGGTTGAAGCAAGCTCCTAGAGCTTGGTATGGGAAGATTACAGAGTACTTGCAATTCTGTGGATACCTTGCTTCCACCTCGAATTCAAGCTTGTTCGTCAAGAAGAAGGGGGAGCTTCTAGTCTTGGTCCTGCTGTATGTGGATGACATGATCATTACAGGGAATTTGGAGGGGAAAGTAGCAAGGCTCAGGGCAGAGCTTGATATACGCTTCGAGATGAAAGACTTGGGAGAGCTTCATCACTTTCTCGGTCTTGAAGTGGAGAGGAAGGAGTGCGGGATTCTCATTTGCCAAAAAAGGTATGCAAATCGCATTGTGAAGCGGTTCGGCATGGGTGAAGGGAAGAAGTGCTCTACTTCACTGGAACATGGGCAGAAGCTTCGATGAGATGAGGGAAGGGTTCTTCATGATCCCTTGGTGTTCAGGGCTCTTGTTGGGAGCTTGATCTACCTGACAATTACAAGGCCAGACATTGCTTACGCTGTTGGCCGAGTAAGTCGGTTTATGGTTGAACCAAGGCAATCTCATCTAGTGGCGGCAAAGCATATCTTGAAGTATGTCAAGTCAACTTCTGATATGGGACTCCTCTATAGAAGGGACTCGGATTTTGCTTTGCTTGGGTACACGGATGTTGACTATGGCGGTGATTCGGATGATCGGAGGTCGACTTTAGGTTATGTGTTCACTTGCGGTTCAGCTAGCATCTCGTGGTGTAGCAAGAAGCAAGACTCGGTGTCAGTCTCAACTACGGAGGCAGAGTATAAGGCTTCGGCCTTGGCTGCCCGGGAAGCCATCTGGTTGAGAAGGCTTATAGAGGATGTTCATGAAGAAGTGCAAGGGCCAACTTTACTCCGGGGTGACAATGAGAGTGCTCTCAAGCTGGTAAATAATCCAGTGTGTCACGCCAGGACCAAGCACATTGAGATCGATCACCACTTCATCAGGGAGAAGGTGTTGGAGGGATCTCTGTTGGTCGGGCATGTTCGGAGTGAAGATAATCTTGCTGACATCTTCACGAAGCCACTGTCAAAGGGGCCCTTTGAGCGCTTGCGTAGCTTGCTGGGCTTGATCACCTCTTCTCACTTCAAGGGGAGTGTTGAAAATTGTGAAGTGGAAGTGGATGATGAGACAGGCCGGGCGGCCTGGGCGGACAGCATTGGCGAACTGGGCGGACCGGGCGGACTGCGGCCTAGTGTTAAGTCTAGTGGAAGCCGGCTGTTCTGAGCAGGTTGTATGCATGAAGTCCGCGGACTGTGCGACCTGATATCTGCGGATAAGGCGTTGGCTGATTGGTTTAGCCAAGGAGCGGCCTGAGCGGATAGAGGCTTGCGGACTGGTGCATTGCTCAGTGGCCGCGTTGTAAGCTTGTGTAATCGGCGGTTTGGCTCATGTCCGCGGGAACCTTGCGGACTGGCATGTCCGCGGTTTGTGTAGTTGCGGACTGAGCTTAGAGCTTGGCTGTGGCCTTGTCGAGCTCTAGTGATACAGTAAGTGCTTTGCTATGGAGGTCTTTGGCGGACTGGTGTGTGGAGTCCGGGAGGTGGTCGTTGCTTTGGGCAGGTGTGCGAGTAGCTTGCGGACTGCTGGCGGTCTGTGTGCTAGGATATTTGGCGGGCGGAGCTATGTCCGCCATGCTCGCATTAGGCATTTGATGGTTCTGGACTTGGCCACACTCTGTGCCAAGACCAGGGTGTCCGAAGTATCTGCCAAGTCCGCTGTTGACCGGGCGAACTGTTGCTAACACTGCCTTTGGTCCTAGACTTGTGGCAGATGGAGGCTTGAGTCTTGTTCTATGCGGACTGCCTCGTGGTTGTGCGGACAGCCATTGAAGAGCGGGCTAGAGCCTAGAAATGTTGTGTTGGCCCTAGAAGGCCAAAGAAAATACTTGTGTTATTTTATCATTTATGTGTGGTCGGCCTGCGTGCCGAAGTATGTAATACATTTTAATTAAAGTTGAATATTCTAAGGCCTTAAAGCCAAGACCTTAATTGTGTATTTGTTTTACATTCCTAGTTGTGGTAGTGGACGTTCATGCAGTTGTTGGGTTCTATTTATAACCTTTAAAATTACTTCCGCTAGAATGCACTGTGTTAGGATGTGAATTATTGGATGTTGGTTTTAGTTTAGTAACTTCTTAGTCTGTCCGTAGTATATGGCGTCGGGCCCCGACCGGACATTCTATTATATGTTATGTGACGGATGAGGGTGTTACAAGTTGGTATCAGACTCTGGTGTCAGTCTTCCTTATTCGAATTCGTTGCCGAATTCTTTTAAGGGGTGGTGAGCACTGGTATGTGCGTTGTCGTTATAATATAAAAAAACTCATGAATGTCCACTTAGGAATGAAAATACACATGTTTGAGGAACCTGAGTGTTCCAATGATTGCGTTTTGGCAATCTATTTGTCGCTTAATTGAGTGTTTCACAATTATAGGTGAATAGGAGTGGTGCAAAGCAATCACAACGTCAGCACTCTGAGGAAATAAGTGCACCTAATGACATGCTTGCGACCCCTCCTTCGGCTGAAACCATATGAATGGTAGCGGAAGCGGTGTTTGCTATGATTAATACCCATCATATGAAGCATGTATGTCCCCTTGTGCCTGGGATGGCGCCAATGTCGGTTGGAACTATGGAGCAAACTGCAATAAGAAGAGCCTTAGATCAGCAATTGAACATGCATCTAGTGCAGGGAGCGCACTCAATTGATGAGTATTTACATGTGTTTGTCATGATAAGGTGTTATGTAGAGTTTGTGTTGGAGGATGAGCAGACTATAGTTAATAGATTTTATAACGGTATGCGCGATGATTTACAACTTCTATTGGTAGGACCGAAGTTATTAGGATTCCGAGCGTTGGTGGAGTCAGCTAGATCATTGGAAGTAGATTTGAGAAAAGTCCAACAGTCGCCAGTGTGCAGGGTACCAAACTCTGCAATTTTTGCAAAGTCTGAATACCGCAGGATGTGGCATAAGAGGTCTAGAACATCTACTGGTCAAGCTCTATATGCTTGTCATACTTGTGGCAAGTCAGGACACCTTTCCCGCGATTGTCGTGTTGATGCCCCAAAGACAAAGAAAGCTAAGTCAGGAGAAGCTGCAGGGCGAGTTCCACTTACTTGTTATACATGTGGCAAGATAGGACATATTACAAGAAAATGTCAGAATGGTACTCCTGTGGCAAAGGAGACTGGGTCTGGAGCAACCTTTGGGCCAGGAGGCCCAATCCACTGTTATAACTGTGGCAAGCCGGGACATATAGCCCGCGACTGTTGGGGTGGGCTTCCGAAGAAAGAGGAAAAGGTAAAAGGCCATAAGCAAAGGGACGAGATGACATGTACGGTTTAGTTTATAACTTTTATACCCATGACTTGATTAGTTACTGATATATGACTTGTGTAAGGTAGGCTTTGTTCTACTCTTAGTTGTACAAAGAACTATTCCTTGCAGGGCTTCTCGCTCCTTAACATCTAAGGTTTTCGTGTGGTTCGTCCTAGTGCTTCCCGTTGTATCGTTTATGGCTATACAAAACAAACAGAAACAATGTCATTAAAGATTGTGGGTGGTTTGATTTTAGGCATGGACTGACTCTCGGAGCAGCATGCATAGGTTGGCTACAACCCTAAGGGGTCACACTTGGGCAAAACACCGAACGCGAGACTAAGTTAGCAGTTCTTAAGGGGGGACAGAGTTGTTATTAACTCTACTAGAAACTAAGAATCCCAACCCTGTGTTGCTCGGTGTTTTAGTGGTGTTGGAGTTTGCCAACATCTTCCCCGAGAATTTCCCTGGAGCCCCACCTCATAGAGAGATCGAGTTCACCATTTAGTTGGTTCCTGATGTCAAGCCGGTGTCGCGGTCTCCTTACCGCTTAACATCGAGAGAGATGACAGAGTTGAAGACGCAACTTCAATAATTGATAGAGTAGGGGTTTGTGCGTCCAAGTTCGTCACCTTGGAGTGCCCTGGTCCTCTTCA
Source organism: Platanthera guangdongensis (assembly GCA_039583875.1). NCBI lineage: Eukaryota > Viridiplantae > Streptophyta > Magnoliopsida > Asparagales > Orchidaceae > Platanthera > Platanthera guangdongensis. Next base: position 126,586,159 of record CM077159.1, on the reverse strand, counting down.
TAAAGAGGAAGGATAAAAGTCTGCGCCAACATCTGTGGCGAATGGTTCTTAAGTTGCACGTTCTTATTGTCATGTTGTGGTTATACTAATGCCTGCAGGGGAGGAGCACTGCCATCCTGGGTGAGGGGTGAGGTCGTTATAATTTGGTCAGCTAATGCTGACCGTTGCTTTTGTTTGCTACCATGCGGTGAAATGTTGCGTGCAGGTGCTGCCAAGCCAAGTGTGAAGTAGCGGGCTGGAGCTCATAAATGTTGTGCTAGCCCTCGAAGGCCAAAGCGAATACTTGTGTTATTTTATCGTTCATGTGTGGCCGGCCTGCGTGCCAAAGTATGTAACATATTTTAATTAAAGTCGAACATTGTAAGGCCTTAAGGACAAGACCTTAATTGTGTATTTATTTTACATTCCTAGTTGTGGTAGTGGACATTCTTGCAGTTGTTGGGTTCTATTTATAACATTTAAAATTACTTCCGCTAGAATGCACTCTGTGTTAGGATGCGAATTATTGGATGATGGTTACAATTTAGTAACTCCATGGTCTATCTATAGTATATGATGTCGGTCCCCGACCGGACCTTTTGTTATATGCTATGTGACGGATGAGGGTGTTACACGGCTGATGGGGAATGTTGGCATGGAGTAGACAACTCCTGCACTTCTGGACAAACTTGGTCTCATCCTTCTTCATGGTCGGCCAGTAGAACCCCTGACACGGGATACTGAGGGCTAGAGCTTAACCATTTAGGTGCCCTCCACATATTCCCTAGTGGACCTCTCTCAAGATGTACTCTGCTTTGGTCGTGTGCATACACTTTAAATAGGGCCCTGAGAAAATGTGCTTGTACAGTTCCCCTTTTGTGATGGTGAATGTGTCGGCTCGCATTCATAGCCGGCGTGCCTCCGTGCGATCTTCGGGCGGATGTATGCACTCGAAGAAGGCTTAGAGGGCAGTCATACAGGACGATCCTTCGTTAATCATTGTGATCTCCCATGTCCCTTGGATGTAATGAATCATTATCTCTTCGACCTGGCATCATCTGGACAGGTAGCCGGTAGGAGAGGTCGCAAGCTTGCCAGCACATTTGCTCTGGAATTTTGTTGTCTTAGGATGTGGAGGATTTGATGTGAAGGAATCTTCTGGAGGAGAGACCTTACGCGTAGGAGGCACTGTGCCATTTGAACACTCTTCGCCTCGTAGTCTCCCTCAACTTGTGAGATCGTAATCAAAGAGCATGTATGGTGGCCGAGAACTTTAGCATGAGACTGTACTCCATAATGACTTCTTTGGGGCTTAGTAGCAACAGCCCCGCTCCTGCTCCTTCAGCTACTGAAGCACCATTGACGTAGAGACTAGAGAGTTCAACGGGAGTTAGTCACATCGTTAGTAAGAACTGCCTCTGGAAGGATGATGTACTCCATGATGAAATTGGCGAGCACTTGAGAATTAATGTCGGTAGAGATAGAAAATGGATGTTGAATTCGGTGAGCTCCATTGCCCATTTCACTAGCCTCCCAGACACCTTTGGCTTCTAGAGGATGACCTTCAGTGGTAACTGTGTCAGGACCGTCATCGTTTGATCTTGGAAATAAGCTGAAGCTTTCTCGTAGAGAATATGAGAGCCAGGGCAGTAGGACTATCTTGTACGCTATGGGGTATCTGGTCTCAGAGTCTTTGAGGACCTTGTTAAGATAGTATACTAACCACAGAATCCCCCCTCCCTTCGTCTTTGACAAGTACCGAGCTGAGGTTGCTGGAGACATAGCCAGTTACATGTACAGGAGCTCCCCAGGAACCAACTTTGAGAATGGTGGTGACACCATGTACTGCTTTAGGAGCTCAAAGGCTATCGTCGGTCCACTGGAAACTTGAGTTGTATGCCCCCAAAGAATCTTGGAGATGGGAGACACTTGTCTCCTATCTGTGCCAGGAAACGAGAAAGTTCGGTGATTCTTCCATTCAAGCGTTGTACCTCCATGATGGAGCGAGGTGGTGACATATCATCTAGTGTCTTGATTATATCGGGGTTTGCCTCGATTCTTGGATGGATTACCACGAAACCCAGAAACCTCCATGTCGTCACACCAAATGTGAATTTTCATGGGTTGAGCTGCATCTGGAAACGATGGAGTTGGAAGAACTTTTCCATGGTTGCGACGGTGGACGCTCTTCACTAGCATGTCGTCCATGTATACCTTCATCATTCACCCGATGAGGTCCTTGAATACCTTGTTCATTAATCTTTGGTAGGTGGCTCCAGCATTTTTGGGCCGAAATGCATCACCCAATAACAGTAAACACCCTTGTCTGTTCGGAAGGTGATGTGCTCCTCGATCGCGAGGTTCATCCTTATCTGGTTGTACCTCGAGCATGCGTCCATGAAGTTGAAAAGATTACGTCCAACCATCTCATCCACGAGCTTATCGTTCCTTGGACGAGGGAAGTTGTCCTTCGGGCGCGCCTGATTAAGATTGTCGCAGTCGATGTACATTCAACACTTCTCAGAGGCATTTTTTACCACGATCATGTTCGCTAGCCATGTGAGGTACTTGGCTTTGCGGATGAATTGCACCTCCAAAAGCTTGTCCACCTCCTCGATTGCCTGTAATTGTTCGGGAGTGAAATTCCACTTCTTCTGAATTATGTGCCTTCAAGCCAGGTTAACATTTAAAGAGTGAAGTATAACTTGTGGTTCTACGCCCGACATGTGTGTTCCAAGCGAAGACATCTTCATTTGCTTGGAGGAAAGCTGTGTACTCCTTGCGCTCATCTTGCTACAAGAGGGATCCAATTTGCACCACCTTGGTGGAATTCTGCTGAGAGAGTGGTACTTCAACAAGGCCTTCAATAAGAGCACCGCGTTGCAGGGTAGCTTCGTCCCATAGATCGAAATTGTCATATTGAGGATAGTCTCCTTAGCTGGTTGGGACTGCTTCAAATAGTAGGTTTGTGTTGCCTTTTGGTTTTCCCGTATGACCCTTATTCCTCCAGAGTTTGGGAACTTCATAGCTTAGGTGCAAGATGGATGGAACCACCGTAAAGGTGAACTAGAGTGGGCTCGTGAAGATGCCATTGTAGGTAGAGCTCGAGTCTACGACCAGAAAACTTGATGTAATGAGTGGCTTGCCTTGGAAACTCACCCGGCATACCCGGGAGGGTAATCAACCTCTAGACTGGAACTGAGCGATGATTGTCGGAGACCCAACGATTGTTTGAACTTCTCCTACCATTGGTCTTCCACCATCCGATCCTTGAGGTACGGGTGGTTGGTCTCTTGCTGACCTAGAAGGAGCTTGCTCATTTGGGACCTTTCCTTGCAAGAATCTTCCAAGGAGCCATTGTATGGCAAAGCGTTCAATCTCCTCCTTCAATTAAGAGCATTCTTCGGTATTGTGATCGACTACACGATGGAACTCACAGTACTTCGACCGGTCGACCCTATGATTTGGGGGAAGTGTTCTTGGCCTATACAATAGCAGATTGTCTTGTATGGCGTAGAGCACGTTGGTTCGGTATGTATTCAGAGGAGTGTACACTCGATGCGGCTGAGGGATCTGATCTCCTCAGGGCAGCGACACTCGTCGTTGCGGAGTTCCTCTTGTCTTATGGGGGCTTGCTCTTGCCCCTTCCTCTTCTTCTATATTCTTTTGAATTATTGACGGTGCACTTCGATGGCTTCATCGACACTATTTGTGCTTTGACCTGATGCATGAGGTCAGGATAGCTGGACACCGTCTATCTCATAAACGCCAAGTAGAAACAACTTGGGCGGAGTCCCCCTAGGAAGAAACCTTATAGGAGCTCGGGGTCGAATCCAGAGATTTGTCGCGCCTCAGTAATGAAGTGACAGAAAAAGTCCTTGAGGGTTTCTCCCTATTTTGGTAGATCCATGCATGATGGGAGGGATCTCAGACGATTCTGCGGTTGGCTATGAACTAGTCCGAGAATTGCTAAGCCAACTCGGTAAAACTTTTAATGGCTTCTTCACATAGAGAATGGAACTAGGTGCGTTGTTACTCCTTAAGTGTTGTTGTGAACACTTGGCACGATAGTTGGTCTGTAGCATTGTATATCCTCATGATGGTGATGAAGTGATTGATATGCTCCAGCAGATCATCTATCCCCTTGAATGTCTCGATGTGAGGTTGCTTGAAGCCATGTGGGATCAGATGCGCAAGGACTTGGGGTGTCAACAAGGATCTGTAGCGTAGAGGGCGGCATGCAAGAACGCACCATCGACCAACTTGTCTGTATTCTTCGACGATCACTTAGCAAATATCATCGCAAGAGAGCATTCTAATTGCATTACCCAAGCTCGTTGCTCCCAAGCAGTGGTGATGATGGTAGGCATCTGGTCCCTAGCTGGACTATAAGGGTGCGTTGAGCTAGCTGCGTCAAAGAACTTTTCTTTAGTAGTGTGATACTCGTGTTGTACAACCCGTATTCGTCGAGGGTGGGTCCTACCACAGCCAGGTCAACAGAAGTCAAGGTCAACAAGTCAATGCAGGAGTCAAAGTCAGCATACAAGATCGTGGAAGGTCTGGGCGAGTATAGGAGAGCTCTCCTCGCATACTCGCCAGGTAGGCGACTAGGCGAGATACTTGCCCAGCCTGTGCGAGTTCCTTTGGAAGTCGCCTAGTCACCAGGGGGTGGGGTATAAATATGACCCCCCCCCCCCTTTGGATTTGCCAATAAATAGGACCCCAGGGGTACGAGGTGAGGCACTTGAAATCCTCGGCAGGATACTCACGCGGTTCATTTTCGAGATACTAGCTGGGTCTTTGGATTCCTTTTCCTTAGAGAGCAACCCGCGACCTTGCGACTTTGCCAGCTAGCTTCCCTCGTACCCAGTTCAGCCATCTTTGGTTGAGAAGGGGCTGCTCCTTTCGAGCATCCGGGTACGTGGTGGGACCTTCCTGCCGCAACATCTGGGGTCCTGTTTGACCTGATTCTTCGTTCTAGTCACCCTAGCCGTCTGATATAGCTTCTGAGCCAGTAACCTTAGGCGGCTTTGGTCCGAATTCTGAGGTTGGGATTTTTTCTGCCTTCAACACGCGCATGGCGTACTCAGTCAAAGCACAGCTCTGAGCTGGAAGAGGTGGATTACCTAGCTCGAGGCAAGATTGGGGGCTCGAGGAGCTCCTATATTTCTTAGGAGGGTGAGCATCTCATCTTGGCGTTCTTCTATCTGGCGTATGTGTCCCTCTAGTGCCACTATGGGTGCATTCATGGACTCTTTCACAAGAGACGCGTTGATAAGCGAGTGGGGGCGGTAAATGATTATAAGAAGAGGACATAAAAAATAACAAACATTTAGAAAGCTGAAAAGTTAGCTAAAACAAGAACTCACGGACACTCCAAATTATAAATAAAATAGAAACTAAGTTACACATAAAAGAAATTTGCATAATTGAAATTGCAAGTCCCACTCAAACGAGTGGGGGCAGTAAATAAAAGCTGAAAATTGCAAGTCCTACTCAAACGAGTAGGACTGAAATGAAAGCGAGTCCTACTCAAATGAGTAGGAGAAAATAAATGCGAGTACAAGTCCTACTCAAACGAGTAGGCGGGAAATAAAGTCCGTCCATTTAACTCAAGTGAGTAGGCGGAAAAATAAAGAAAGAAAATTACAAGTCCTACTCAAACGAGTAGGCGGGAAATGAAAACGATGCGCCATTTAACTCTTAACGAGTAGGCGGAAATAAATGCACACAAACACACACGCTCTATATGAATTGAAAGAAATTTGCATAATTGAAATTGCAAATTAGGGATCTGAATCAACTCGCCCCTTAGGGATCGACCCTTTAGTAGTGCTAGTCCTCTTCTTGTCATTACTATTTGCCACATGTATTATCGCGAAGCCAATACTGTCTTCAGAGAATCTTTGCAGGGTTTGGAAACACCTTTGCCACAAACGGTACCAAACTCTTGCGGGTTGCTAGATGCTCTTGTAGACCAGTCGAAGCAAACTGTCTTAGCTTGAGAATTAGTCAAGCATGCAAACAATCACAGAGAATTCGAGCAACTGGCAAGGAGACTTTTGAACGTGGAAAACCCAAAATTTGTGAAAACCCACAGGGTTGGATCGATGTCGGATCAGTGTCGACCAAATTCCACTATATCTTTAAGTGTTACAAATTGCCGAGTTTTCGAGGGTGACAGACCACCGCTCGTTATAATGGAATTTTACGAAATTCGGGAATGTGAACTTTAAATTGTCTTTGAAGGAGAGCTTCAAAGAGGGAATAGATCCTCAAAAATCGAAGATCTTCAAGTCACCTTTGAATGAGATGTTCGAAGGGGAGGGAGATCTTCAAGTGGAGCTTCAAACATCGAGGAAGAACACTGAAGGATCTTCAAAGGAACTCTCTCGAGTCTTGAATGCAAGGAGTCTTGAAATAAAGGCTTTGGGCTCATTTTATAGCTTTCAACAACAGCGAATTGGTAATTGCGACATGGTAACCACCATAACTACCAGACAAACAAATCACGTTCCTCGATCTGGAGCACACATATTGTGATTTTTACGGGCATGCTGATTTTACCCACTGATAACTTCTCACAAAAAAGTTATCTAGCTCAATTTTTAAACTTAATATACGTTCTAAGTGTTTAAAATGAGTTTAAATAGATTATAAATAAAGTAAATTCATTTTTTTGATTTGTGACTAATCCAGTTTTTTTCCTATGTATTAACGCAAGAAATGCCGAAGAAATCTGCTTGGAGAATCAAAATCTGCCCAAATATCATTTGGTGGAAAAAAAGTTGCAACCTCTGAAAAAAAGGTTGCAACGTCTGGACGAATTTCAAATTTCAAAATTCAAAAATTGCGTCATTTGCAATTTTAGAAAAATGCATACTTTGGGGAAAGGGTTGAACGTTTTTTATGGAGGATTATTCAGGAGTTATAAATTATTCATCATCTTGAGGAGAGAGGGAGTTCTTCATCTAGGGTTTTCAAAAATCCTCCGTTCAAGCGGCGGTCGAAGCAAGGAAGATGACAGATCTTCAGGTTGATCGAGCGAGGAACGCCGAAAGGAGAATCCTACAACATTTATTTGTCAATTTCATCATGTATTGTAAGATCTCTCCAACCGTTATGCGTGATTTCTCCACCGCCATGAACTAAACATTTTTAATCTTGTATTGTGAAAGTACTTGTTTTTTTGTGTTGATGGAATCGCATATATTTCTTTTTGAATGTTTGGTGTATGTCTTTATCGAATCTATAATCTTTATTTCGAAACTTGTGGCCAAGGTTTCGCCGTTTTACTATGCTTCATAATTCGAGAGGGGAGTTGCGTAAGTGTGTTATAGATCTGATATAGTATTTGAAGGGAGAAAGAGATTTCCCCTTTATATTAACAACTTTGGTTTTCAAACTTTATGCGGTACTTGTCTCTCCCGAGGGGAAAATAGAGGCTAGGGATGTCCGATATGGAGAGGTACGGATTTTCTACTTTAAAATCGTTGTAAGACGTGTCACCACTCACTATCACAAAGCCATCTTCACAAGATTCGTCACACGAGTTTTAGGAAATCATAATACAAGATTACTTCTTCGATAACCAAGTACTTTTCTCTTAGCAAATAGTATTATATTTTCATTTGTAGTCTTTGTTAGTCATAACTGTAGCATTTAACAAATCACTATTTTAATCTGACTTAGATTTAAAGAAAAGGAATAACTGTTAGTTGCGAGCACTAAATCCATCACCTCTCCGTGGAAACGAACTTTACTCACTTTTTATTACTTGATCCGGCACGTGCACTTGCGTGTAATATGTATACCCGTTTTGGACGTATCAAGTTTTTGGCGCCGCAGTCGGGGATCGAACTCGGGTCACCCGCGTGACAGGCGAGAATACTCACCACTATACTACAACGACTCGAGCAAGGAAGACGACTAGAGCAAGGAAGGCGGCTAGAGTAAGGAAAAGAGAGGAGAGGAGGAATAGTGGTGGTGGACTAGCTCAATTTTTAGACTTAATATACGTTCTAAGTGTTTAAAACGAGTTTAAATTGATTATAAATAAAGTAAATTCATATTTTTTTTTGATTTGTGGCTAATCCGGTTTTTTCCCTATGTATTAACGCAAAAAATGACGAAGAAATCTGCTTGGAGAATCAAAATCTGCCCTAATATCATTTGCTGGAAAATAAGTTGCAACCTCTGAAAAAAAGGTTGCAACGTCTGGACGAATTTCAAATTTCAAAATTCAAAAATTGCGGCATTTGCAATTTTGGAAAGAGGCATACTTTGGGGAAAGGGTTGAACGTTTTTTATGGAGGATTATTCAGGAGTTATAAAGTATTCATCATCTTGAGGAGAGAGGAAGTTCTTCATCTAGGGTTTTCAAAAATCCTCCGTTCAATAGGCGGTCGAAGCAAGGAAGACGACAGATCTTCGGGTTGATCGAGTGAGGAACGCCGAAAGGAGAATCCCACAACGTTTATTTGTCAATTTCATCATGTATTGTAAGATCTCTCCAACCATTATGCGTGATTTCTCCGACGTCGTGAATTAAACATTTTTAATCATGTATTGTGAAAGTACTTGGTCTTTTATGTTGATGCAATCTTAAATTTTTCTTTGTGAATGTTTGGTGTATGTCTTTATCGAATCTATAATCTTTATTTTGAAACTTTTGGTCAAAGTTTCGCCTTTTTACTACGCTTCATAATTCTAGAGAGGAGTTGTGTAAGTGTGTTATAGATCTGGTATAGTATTTGAAGGGAGAAAGAGATTTTCCCTTGATATTAGCAACTTTGATTTTCGAACTTTATGCGGTACTTGTCTCTCCCGAGGGGGAAATAGAGGCTAGGGATGTCCGATATCGAGAGGTACGAATCTTCTACTTTAAAATTGTTGCAAGACGTGTCACCACTCACTATCACAAAGCCATCTTCACAAGATTCGTCACACGAGACTTAGGAAATCATAATACAAGATTACTTCTTCGATAACCAAATACTTTTCTCTTAGCAAATAGTATTATATTTTCATTTGTAGTCTTTGTTAATCATAATTGTAGCATTTAACAAATCACCATTTTAATCTGACTTGAATTTAAAGAAAAGGAATAACGGGTAGTTGCGAGCACTAAATCCACCACCTCTCCGTGGAAACGAACTTTACTCACTTTTTATTACTTGATTTGGCACGTGCACTTGCGTGTAATGCATATACCCGTTTTGGGCGTATCAAGTTTTTGGTGCCGTTGCCGGAGAGCTGCAAATAATTTAGTGTACCTTTCTTTCAATATTAGTAAATCCTGAGTATTTAGAGCTCAAGTTTCTAATTTAGAGTTTTTAAATAATTTTTTATTTTTATTTTGTCATAATCTATTTTTAAAAATTTATAGAGCATGTTATTCGTTTCTGAAATAATTTTTGTGTGTGCTTTATTTTTTTGCAAAGAAGAGTTACTTTTATTTTATTCACATCCGTTAAAAAAATGTATACACATGTGAGATGTGAGTTGTGTGATTCATTTAGTCATGCTACTGATGCGTGTTACATGGGGACTGCTGGGTATCATTTGTGGTTTGTAAAACATAGAGAATATTTAGGTCCCGAAAATTGTATGACAAATCGTTATAATTTTATGTCCACACGTCAAATAGTTTCTCGACCTGATGACTCAACTCCTTGGTTATCAAGTAGTAATGTTAGGGAGTGTTTATTTTATCATAGTATGAAGCACGTTTTGAAGGATTGTGTCGCTTATAAAAGAGAGAGGGAGAAAAATTATGAATCAGACAATGAGACCATATCTACTGTTGCAGTACCACCATTTTTGCGTGGGACTATTGCGGATAAGCCCCTTATAATTGTGGGTCCGTATATTGATAATGATTCATCACCTCCCCATCCACATTCATCACCTAGTTTTGATCCACCTGCAAAGGAACCCGAGCATACATATTCTGAATTAGATAAAAATAATGTTCCTCTATTTTGTTTGCAAAACTTTTCTACACCTATTTTTGCCGATTCCGTCGAAGATATTGCTCAGGGTAATGATCTAGAACCTAAGGCTGCGCCAAAGTGGGATGAAGATATTGTTATCTCCGATGAGGGGAATGATTCTTTGGAGCACGATGACGCGCCAACATGGGATGAAGTTGATATCCTTTCTAAAGAGAAGGTTTGCACTTCTTCAGTGGAGGAGGAGGTCCAACTCACAACCGAAAACCTTGAGTTTCCAGGTCCCCCTTGTTATGATGCTTATGATACCAACATTAATCAATTTTTAGAACCTGCTAGGAGTGAATCCAAGATCACTCCTATGATTAGAAATCACTTTTCTTTCTTCTATTTTATTTCCTAATCTTCTTTCATTATCCGAGACCAAGCAAGTTGATGTGTCATAAATGCTTCAGGAGGTTATTGTGCACTTTCCTCAAGTTGATGAGATGAGTATCCCCTTATGTGAGGAGGTTGAGTCCTCGCCCATAGTGGAAGTTCATTTCATTCTTTTCCCTCCTTGCAGCCTTTTCTGTTGATGAATATACCTTATTGGGCAATGATACATATTTTGGTGAGGTAAGTGAGAAGCATTCCTCCTCCTCTTCTTACTTTTTGTTCCATCTACCTGCGATGAACATGTATTGTTATTTAGGTAAAGGGATGATTGTCATATCATCGCATTGGTACCCGCTACCGACCCGAATATTAGAACAGTTATCTGTTCATTTTTCTTTTCACCGTCCAATAATTTAGAATTATAAAATTTTTGAATAAGTCGTGTTGGGGAGACAATAAGCCCAGTAGTTATCTTTCGTTTATTGCATATTATGTTTTAATTTTCTTGTCTGCGTTTTGTAGTCCCACATTAGGCGCTAGATGGGAGGCAATCCATCATTTATTTTATATTTATTTATTTTAATAATAATCTAAAAAATGAGCAAAATAATTTTTTTTATTTAGTGTTTTCTATTAGTTTTAATCGGAGGAAGCCTAATGTGAGGAAGATATTTTTTTTAAAAATGAAGTTTGGTTGTTGCAACCTCAAAAAAGGAGATTGCAACCTTTAAGTTGCTGTTTTTTCTCTATACCGCACTGTGCTGGCAGAAATTTGATTGTTGCAACCCCAAAAAAGGAGGTTGCAAACTTTTTTTTTTGTTTGTGTTTCTTTACTGCACGGTGCTGGCAAAAGTTTGAATGTTGCAACCTCAAAAAGGAGGTTGCAACCTTTTTTGTTGATTTTGTTTTCCAATTTTTTCTGCTCCTTCCTGAAGAACTACACAGCAAAGCTTTGATGGGCCGGTTTAACTGAACCGGCGCGCGTAATTATGTTCTCAAACCATCTTTGCATGATATTAAATCTTCCAATTACCGATTCAATTTTAATTTCTTCTCTTAATCATTCTGATTAGCGATCTGGTTCAGCCTCCTTGTGTAAATCCCGATCGTTTCCCAAATCGTGAGGGTCGAGTGCTCTCGGCAAAAATCGGAGAGAGCGTAATGCGACAGGCTTCGTGAGAGCAACATCGAATATTATTATCTTTTTTTTCAGTTCTATTTTGTATTCGTTATATGTGTTATGAGTGGATTATCTAGTGATGATAGTTTTATCGTTTTGGACATTATATTTTGTGGTTTGTTATATATGGTGATAGGCTGTCATGATGCTCGAGAAATTCTTGATTATTTCTTTTATCATGGTATTACACTGCACGCTCATGGTTTCATCTCACGATTATCTTTCCCCGTATGATTATTACTTTGAATGAAATCAATGACGTACACTTAATACTCTGGAGTATTATTATGATGAAAAAAATGAAAAGATCTTACCTTACATGATCCTGATATGCATGTGTCACTTGTGATGATTTTTGTTGATACACATAAAATTTGACAAAACTCCATTTCGTGTTTTAACCTTTATATTTGTCCAAGATTTGAGTTTTACAGGCTACAACACGTGGCTAGGATTACTGATGGACATTCTATAATAGAGTAAATGTGGTACATCATCGAGAAAGTAATAGACAACCATGCAGACACTCCAATCTTCAGGGAAGTATTTAAATTTCAAGGCTAATTTTGTCATTTTTTGTGTTGATTAGTAAAAAAATGTTTTTAAATGAAATTTCTTTGGTATTGAAGTCACTTTGCTAGAGACTAGCAAATGTAAAAAGTGTGGAGGTGGGGGTGGTATAACCCCCATTAATTGGGTGAGGAGTGAACTTTTGTAACAATAATGGTTAATCTTACTTCTTGACATAATTAACGAATAAGTTATTCAATTCTATTTGATGATTAGTGTTTGTAGGATAGTCATTTTTAATGGTTCACATTTTCGATTTGAAGTTAGTGAGATGAGTAAATACTCTTTTAAGTATTTATGTATCGACAATATTATTTAAAAATATTTTCTTCCTAAAATTTGATCTTCACTGACTTCTAAAAGTAATGATGAAAGGGTTAGCATGAACCGAGTCAGAGATGTAAACCAAAGCGTTGAGATGTCTAGTTGATTTGTAAGAACGATTAGGACTTACCTTTGATCAATTCGTGCCTCACTACCGATATTTGACCATCCACTGGCCTTTGAGCTTGAACTTTGAATTTTTCACGTACTATTTCCCCACATTCCTAATAGTAATTTCTTAATAACTTTTCAACTATGGGGGATTATTAAAAGAAAATTTTGTAAGTCGTAGTGATATGCGACCTAAGTGTGTGTACACCTTCTTGGAACGATCCCTACAATGACTTTATAAAAAAGGATAAAAAATAGAGAATGTACCATAGTGATATGCGGCCTAGGTATGTATATTCATACTTAGAATGATCTCAACTATGATTAACAAAAAAAAAATTAATATAAAAATATCATAGTGATATGTGGTCTAAGTGTGTGTACACCTACTTAGAATGATCCCAACTATGGACTAAAATTGTGATAATTGAAAAATAAATCCATAGTTTGGAGAGTTATTAAGAATATTAACTAGGAAAATATCTTCTACTATCGCAATTTATTTCTAATCAAGCCAAAAATTATTTTCACCGCAAGTCCTCATTATTTCTTTACAAATTAAACTACCAATTCTAGTGGAGGTTAAGTCAAAGACTTGGTTTCGTCTTATTCTTTTTTAGTTACTAAGGAGGTTCGATGGAAAAGTTTATGGGAGAAAAATGATTTTAAAGGATATCACACAACACACCAGAAAGTTTAATTGAGCTTTATCTTTCATCAAACTAATAAATATTGATAATTTTGAACCATTAACATTTGACAAGTCCTCATTTGATTAATCTAGAAACTTTTGAGTAAGCTTTCTTTAATCATGTTTGAGAAAAAAGATCTCGTGAGTTTGTATTATGACTATTTACTCTCACTCAATTTCGATGATTAATATTGTCTTTGCTAGAGACTAGCAAAGATTAAAGTGTGCAGATGTGATAACTTCTCACAAATAAGTTATCTAGCTCAATTTTTAGACTTAATATACGTTCTAAGTGTTTAAAACGAGTTTAAATAGATTATAAATAAAGTAAATTCATACTTTTTTGATTTGTGGCGAATCCGTTTTTTTTCTATGTATTAACACAAGAAATGCCAAATAAATCTGCTTGGAGAATCAAAATCTGCCCAAATATCATTTGCTGGAAAAAAGGTTGCAACCTCTGAAAATAAGGTTGCAACGTCTGGACAAATTTTAAATTTCAAAATTCAAAAATTGCGTCATTTGCAATTTTGGAAAGAGACATACTTTGGGGAAAGGGTGAACGTTTTTTATGGAGGATTATTCAGGAGTTATAAATTATTCATCATCTTGAGGAGAGAGGGAGTTCTTCATCTAGGGTTTTCAAAAATACTCCGTTCAAGAGGCGGTCGAAGCAAGGAAGACGACAGATCTTCGGGTTGATCGAGCGAGGAATGCCGAAAGGAGAATCCTACAATGTTTATTTGTCAATTTCATCATGTATTGTAAGATCTCTCCAACCGTTATACGTGATTTCTCCACCGTCATGAACTAAATATTTTTAATCTTATATTGTGAAAGTACTTGGTCTTTTGTGTTGATGGAATCTTAAATTTTTCTTTGTGAATGTTTGGTGTATGTATTTATCGAATCTATAATCTTTATTTTGAAACTTTTGGCCAAGGTTTCGCCGTTTTACTACACTTCATAATTCGAGAGAGGAGTTGCGTAAGTGTGTTATAGATCTGATATAGTATTTGAAGGGAGAAAGAGATTTCTCCTTGATATTAACAACTTTGGTTTTCGAACTTTATGCGGTACTTGTCTCTCCCGAGCGGGAAATAGAGGCTAGGGATGTCCGATATCGAGAGGTACGGATCTTCTACTTTAAAATCGTTGCAAGACGTGTCACCACTCACTATCACAAAGCCATCTTCACAATATTCGTCACACGAGACTTAGGAAATCATAATACAAGATTACTTCTTCGACAACCAAGTACTTTTCTCTTAGCAAATAATATTCTATTTTCATTTGTAGTCTTTGTTAATCATAATTGTAGCATTTAACAAATCACTATTTTAATCTGACTTGGATTTAAAGAAAAAGAATAACTGGTAGTTGCGAGCACTAAATCCACCACCTCTTCGTGAAAACGAACTTTACTCACTTTTTATTACTTGATCCGACATGTACTCTTGCATGTAATACGTATACCCGTTTTGGGCATATCAAGTTTTTTGGCGTCGTTGCGGGGGGAGGTGCAAATAATTTAGTGTATCTTTCTTGCAATATTAGTAAATCATGAGTATTTAGAGCTTAAGTTTCTAATTGAGTGTTTTTTAAATAATTTTTTAGTTTTATTTTGTCATAATCTATTTTTAAAAATTTATAGAGCAGATTATCCGTTTCTGAAATAATTTTTGTGTGTAGTTTATTTTTTGCAAAGAAGAGATAATTTTATTTTATTCACATTCGTTAGAAAAATGTATACACATGTGAGATGTGAGTGGCGTGATTCGTTTAGTCATGCTACTGATGCGTGTTACATGGTGACTGCTGGGTATCATTCGTGACTCGTAAAACATAGAGAATATTTAGGTCCCCAATATTGTATGGCAAATCATTATAATTTTATGTCCCCATGTCAAATAGTTATCGAGTAGTAATGTTATGGAGTGTTTATTTTGTCATAGTATGTAACACGTTTTGAAGGATTTTGTCGCTTATAAAAGAGAGAGGGAGAAAAATTACGAATCAGACATTGAGACCATATCTAATGTTGTAGTACCACCATTTTTGCGTGGGACTATTGCAGATAACCCCCTTATAATTGTGGGTATGTATATTGTTAATGATGCATCACCTCCCCATCCACATTCATCACCTAATTTTGATCCCCCTGCAAAGGAACCCGAGCATACATATTCTGAATTAGATAATAATAGTGTTCCTTTATTTTCTTTGCAAAACTTTTTTACACCTATTTTTGTCGATTCCGTCGAAGATATTGCGCAGGGTAATGATCTAGAACCTAAGGCTGCGCCAAAGTGGGATGCAGATATTGTTATCTCCGATGAGGGGAATGATTCTTTGGAGCACGATGACGCGCCAACATGGGATGAAGTTGGTATCTTTTCTGAAGAGGAGGTTTGCACTTCTTCAGTGGAGGAGGAGGTCCAACTCACCACTGAAAACCTTGAGTTTTCAGGTCCCCCTTGTTATGATGCTTATGACACCAACATTGATCAATTCTTAGAACCTGCTAGGAGTGAATCCAGGATCACTCCTATGATTAGAAATCACTTATGTCTTTCTTCTATTTTATTTCTTAATCTTCTTTCATTATCCGAGCTCAAGCAAGTTGATATGTCACAAATGCTGCATTAGGTTATTGTGCAGTTTCCTCAAGTTGATGAGATGAGTATCCCCTTATGTGAGGAGGTTGAGTCCTCGCCCATAGTGGAAGTTTTTTCATTCTTTTCCCTCCTTGCAGCTTTTCTGTTGATGAATATACCTTATTGGGCAAGGATACATATTTTGGTGAGGTAAGTGAGGAGCATTCCTCCTCTTCTTACCTTTTGTTCCTTCTACATGCGATGAACATGTATTATTATTTAGGTAAAGGGGTGGTTGTCCTATCATCGCATTGGTACCCGCTACCGACCTGAATATTAGAACAGTTATTTGTTCATTTTTCTTTTCACCGTCCAATAATTTAGAATTATAAAATTTCTGAATAAATCGTGCTGGGGAGACAATAAACTCAGTAGTTATCTTTCGTTTATTGCATATTATGTTTTAATTTTCCTGTCTGTTTTTGTAGTCCCACGTTAGGCTCTAGATGGGAGGCAATCCATCATTTATTTTATATTTATCTATTTTAATAATAATTTAAAAAATGAGCAAAATAATTTTTTTATTTAGTATTTTCTATTAGTTTTGATCGGAGGAAGCCTAATGTGAGGAAGATATTTTTTTTAAATGAAGTTTGGTTGTTGCAACCTCAAAAAAAGAGGTTGCAACCTTTAAGTTGCTGTTTTTTCTCTATACCGCACTGTGCTGGCAGAAATTTGATTGTTGCAATCCCAAAAAAGGAGGTTGCAACCTTTTTTTGTTGTTTGTGTTTCTTTACTGCACGGTGCTAGCAAAAGTTTGAAGGTTGCAACATCAAAAAGGAGGTTGCAACCTTTTTTGCTGATTTTGTTTTCCAATTTTTTTCCGCTCCTTCCTGAAGAACTGCACCGCAAAGCTTTGATGAGCCGGTTTAACTGAACCGGCGCGCGTAATTATGTTCTCAAACCATATTTGCATGATATTAAATCTTTCAATTACCGATTCAATTTTAATTTTTTCTCTTAATCATTCTGATTAGCGGTCTGGTTCAGCCTCCTTGTCTAAATCCCGATCCTTTCCCAAATCTTGAGGGGTGGAGTGCTCTCGACAAAAATCGGAGAGAGCGTAGTGCGACAGGCTTCATGAGAGCAACATCAAATATTATTATCTTCTTTTTAGTTCTATTTTGTATTCATTATATATGTTATGAGTGGATTATCTAGTGATGATAGTTTTATCTTTTTTGGACATTATATTTTGTGGTTTGTTATATATGGTGATAGTCTGTCACGATGCTCGAGAAATTCTTGATTATTTCTTTTATCATGGTATTACACTGCACGCTCATGGTTTCATCTCACAATTATCTTGGCCCGTATGATTATTACTTTGAATGAAATCAATGACGTAAACTTAATACTCTGGAGTATTATTAGGATGAAAAAATGAATGTATCTTACCTTACATGATCCTGATATGCTTGTGTCACTTGTGATGATTTTTTTTGATACACATAAAATTTGACAAAAATTCATTGCATGTTTTAACCTTTGTATCTGTCCAAGATTTGAGTTTTACAGGCCACAACACGTGGCTAGGATTGCTGATGAACATTCTATAATAGAGTAAATGGGGTACATCATCGAGAAAGTAATAGACAACCATGCAGACACTTCAATCTTCAGGGAAGTATTTAAATTTCAAGGCTCATTTTGTAATTTTTTTTGTGTTCATTAGTAAAAAAATGTTTTTTAAATGAAATTTCTTGCGTATTGAAGTCACTTTGCTGGGGACTAGCAAAGACAAATAGTGTGGAGGTGGGGGTGGTATAACCCCCATTAATTGGGTGAGGAGTGAACTTTTGTAACAATAATGTTTAATCCTACTTCTTGACATAGTTAAAGAATAAATTATTCAATTCTAATTGATGATTAGTGTTTGTAGGATGGTCATTTTTAATGGTTCACATTTTCGATTTGAAGTTAGTGAGATGGGTAAAGACACTTTTAAGTATTTTTGTATCCACAATATTATTTAAAAAAATTTTCTCCCTAAAAATTGATCATCACTGACTTCTAAAAGTAATGATGGAAGGGTTAGCATGAACCGAATCGGAGATGTAAACCAAAGCGTTGAGATGTCTAGTTGATTTGTAAGAACGATTAGGACTTACCTTTAATCAATTCGTGTCTCACTACCGATATTTGATCATCCACTGGCCTTTGAGCTTGACCTTTGAATTTTTCACGTACCATTTCCCCACATTCCTAATAGTAATTTCTTAATAACTTTTCAACTATGGGGGATTATTAAAAGAAAATTTTGTGAGTCGTAGTGATATGCGACCTAAGTGTGTATACACCTTCTTGGAACGATCCCTACTATGACTTTATAAAAAAAGGATTAAAAAACAGAGAATGTACCATAGTGATATGCGGCCTAGGTATGTATATTCATACTTGGAATGATCCCAACTATGATTAACAAAAAAAAATTTAATATAAAAATATCATATTGATATGTGGCCTAAGTGTGTGTACACCTACTTAAAATGATCCCAACTATGGACTAAAATTGTGATAATTGAAAAATAAATCTCATAGTTTGGAGAGTTATTAAGA
The DNA here is from genome assembly GCA_039583875.1 of Platanthera guangdongensis. NCBI lineage: Eukaryota > Viridiplantae > Streptophyta > Magnoliopsida > Asparagales > Orchidaceae > Platanthera > Platanthera guangdongensis. Next base: position 126,567,757 of record CM077159.1, on the reverse strand, counting down.
ATATTAACTAGGAAAATATCTTCTACTATCGCAATTTATTCCTAACCAAGCCAAAAATCATTTTCACCGCAAGTCCTCATGATTTCTTTTCAAATTAAACTATCAATTCTAGTGGAGGTTAAGTCAAAGACTTGGTTTCATCTTATTCTTTTTTAGTTACTAAGGAGGTTCGATGGAAAAGTTTATGGGAGAAAAATAATTTTAAAGGATAGCACACACTACACTAGAAAGTTTAATTGAGCTTTATCTTTCATCAAGCTAATAAATATTGATAATTTTGAACCATTAATGTTTGACAAGTCCTCATTTGATTAATCTCGAAACTTTTGAGTAAGCTTTCTTTAATCATGTTTGAGAAAAAGGATCTTGTAAGTTTGTATTATGACTATTTCCTCTCACTCAATTTCGATGATTAGTATTGTCTTTGCTAGGGACTAGCAAAGGTTAAATTGTGGAGGTGTGATAACTTCTCACAAAGAAGTTATCTAGCTCAATTTTTAGACTTGATATACGTTCTAAGTATTTAAAACGAGTTTAAATAAATTATAAATAAAGTAAATTCATATTTTTTTGATTTGTGCCTAATCCGATTTTTTTCTATGTATTAACGCAAGAAATGTCGAAGAAATCTATTTGGAGAATCAAAATCTGCCCAAATATCATTTCTGGAAAAAAGTTGCAATCTCTGAAAAAAAGTTTGCAACGTCTGGACGAATTTCAAATTTCAAAATTCAAAAATTGCGTCATTTGCAATTTTGGAAAGACATACTTTGGGGAAAGGGTTGAACGTTTTTTTGGAGGATTATTCAGGAGTTATAAATTATTCATCATCTTGAGGAGAGAGGGAGTTCTTCATCTAGGGTTTTCAAAAATCCTCCGTTCAAGAGGCGATCGAAGCAAGGAAGATTACGGATCTTCGGGTTGATCGAGCGAGGAACGCCGAAAGGAGAATCCTACAACGTTTATTTGTCAATTTCATCATGTATTGTAAGATCTCTCCAACCGTTATGCGTGATTTCTCCGCCGCCATGAACTAAACATTTTTAATTTTGTATTGTGAAAGTACTTGGTCTTTTGTGTTGATGAAATCTTAAATTTTTCTTTATGAATGTTTGGTTTATGTATTTATCGAATCTATAATCTTTATTTTGAAACTTTTGGCCAAGGTATCGTCGTTTTACTACACTTCATAATTCGAGAGAGGAGTTGCGTAAGTGTTATAGATCCAGTATAGTATTTGAAGGGAGAGAGATTTCCCATTGATATTAGCAACTTTGATTTTCGAACTTTATGTGGTACTTGTCTCTCCCGAGTGGGGAAATAGAGGCTAGGGATGTCCGATATCGAGAGATACAGATCTTCTACTTTAAAATCGTTGTAAGACGTGTCACCACTCACTATCACAAAGTCATCTTCACAAGATTCGTCACACGAGACTTAGGAAATCATAATACAAGATTACTTCTTCGATAACCAAGTACTTTTCTCTTAGCAAATAGTATTCTATTTTCATTTGTAGTCTTTGTTAATCATAATTGTAGCATTTAACAAATCACTATTTTAATCTGACTTGGATTTAAAGAAAAGGAATAACTGGTAATTGTGAGGCTTAAATTTACCACCTCTCCGTGAATGCGAACTTTACTCATTTTTTATTACTTGATCCGGCACGTGCACTTGTGTGTAATATGTATACCCGTTTTGGACGTATCACCCACCCCCCCCCCCCCCCCCCCCACCCCCCCCCCCCCCCACCCAGGCAGTTTAGGTAGGACTGGCTACAGTGGTGTTGAACCCTAACAGTCCTACAATCCTAGTTATACAAGAGGTGAAAAAAATGAAATGTTGAGCGTGTAAAGAAAAATTTGTGAGCGCGTCATGAGTACTGAGGTATTGGCAAGATGTCCAGAGCGGAGCATCATAAGCGTTCACATACTCGTGCCACAAATGGAGTCATACAAACGGGGAGCACGACCAAGAGCAAGCGCTAGGTGGCACACGAAACTTGCTGCACGCCTAGGGGGCACATGCGACTGCACACGCTGTGGTGCGCAGGTGACTGCGCAGGTAAGAGAGGCTAGAATATTTCTTTGAACATTATAAGACCCAAGAGACTCTTTAAACAGAGGATACAAATGCATAAAAGTAATTAAGCCCACAACAAAATGTTAAATGAGACGCATCATAAAAGAGATGACATAATATACATTTTAAGACAAACACTTAATACCGGGACACGAAGCCCATAACATCCACCACGCTATTCATGAGTTTGACCTCTAGCTCGAGGGGTTACTTTGGAGCCGGAACTGTGGTTACCTAGCTAGGGTTTGCTTGGAAGGAGCAAGCTGCCAAAATATCACACAAGGAGAACAGAGAGACTGGAATATTTTTTTGATAACATTACAAAACCAAGTGGACCTTTAAATAGAGGATACACGATCATAAAAGTAATTAAGACCACAACAAAAGGCTAAATAAGACACATCATAAGAGAGATGACAATACAAATTCTAAGACGAACAATTAATACCGCACACGAAGCCCATGACAATTCAAATCGCGAATCAATATTTATCTAGGCTCCGTTTGGCACGGTGGTGGCGGTCATGAACATGAGGTTAAATTGTCATTTGTTAACGTCCACCTAAGGAACTTCGTCCACTTTTATGTTCAAACGGATAATGCTTGTTAAGTGATCCTTAACGAATAACGGTTAAATCCATGTGTTTACGACCGCCACCACTTTGTCAAACGGAGTCTTAGGCTCCGTTTGGTGAGACTTATTTTCACAGGTCAAGCGGTTACGATAGCATGAACCAGACCTTATTTAAGATCCGATTCATGCGGTCGTAACCGCTTGACTGGTGAAAATAAGTCCTCCCAAATGGAGGCTTAATCTGAGTCGACTCCTAAGCAAATTCATTCTTGGGATATTTCAAACAATCGAGCCAAATAAGAACATATTTTAAACAATTTGCTCAATTGTTAAGGATGTGCTCTTCCTAGTGGATATTTCCGTTTTCACAAAACAAAAATTATTTTACTATTTGTCGAGCACCCATTAATTTAGTGCCATCTCAAAATCAAAGGATTTCGAGCCAACAGTTTTCATTTCAATCCAATTTCAGGCTAAGCCTTACACAAAATAGAGATTGGCTAGACAAGAGACTTGGGCCCCATTTGGCGGGACGGATCCGCGCCGGTCGCGCAGACGGCACTGCCCGGTTGTGGGTTCAGCGCATTTGGCAGAGCCGCGGCCAGGCGGTTGGGATCCGCCCCACCACTTAAAACCACATAAAAGGAGCAGATTTCATCCACACTGGGAACTGCCGTCGCGGTCCCGCGGTGCGGATGAAATCGGACAACGATGTCAACCAAGGCCTTAAACATGTGAAATCATTTTCTGAAACTAGAAATTACATGAAATCAAACTGGATAATGAAGATATCTGGATGAATGAAGCAGTAGAGCAGTTATAACGCTGAATCGTACATATAAGAAACAAAGAATCGTATATAAGAGAAATACATAGAATCTAAGGCTACGTTTATCGTAACTTATTTCCTCCAGTGAGGTTGGACAAAAACGTCATTGTCATAGAATGTATGTTTGGCATGACAAATGTTACTATCATTACCAAAAAAAATTTGGGGCATAAAATTTTGATATGACAATGACATTTTTATCCAACCTCAGCGGAACAAATAAGCGCGCCAAACACAGCCTAAGAATGTGAAGATTGTGAAGATGGTGATAGAACTCTCTTCAATGTTTCAATTATATTCATTTTCATCATTTATTACAATATATTTAGAATATATTATGGGAATGTGGGGGAAAAGCTGTCTCTCATTATGAATAATAAAGTCACCTGGAACTGTCGAAATTCCCCCCTGCCCTTATAACCTGACCAAATAAAGCATAAAATATTATTGAGAACTAAATTGTTCCTTTTTACCAGTACCAGTCAAGGGGACACTTGTAAAAGATATTCAAATTTCAAAGCGAGGAGTGTTATGCTAACGAACAATTCAAGCTGGTGTGACATCATGAGTTAAGTGAAAAATTAGAACGATTGAGATATTGTTTGGAAGATTGAGAGCTTTGAATCAGTAACACAGTCCTGAGTACATTATTTACAATTTTAGTGCATTATAAATATATCGTATTTGAAGATAAGGATACCCGTGTTAGAAGTTTAAATATCTTTGATCCATCATTTAGCAGAATGGAGATATGGATGACCTCTACAGTTAAGGCTATGCGGTTAAAATGGAAAAGAGTGTCAAGAGTTACTATCCCATGAAGACTAAAAATGATGATGTACACATTTAAATGTTGGAGATTTTTGAAGAAATCGGTATAAAGGGCCGGGTGGTTACCCTTATGTAACCGCCCGACATTGTTGCACTGTAATGGGCCGGATGGTTAACCATGTGTAACCGCCCAATGTTGATACTAAGTAAAGGGTTGGGCGGTTACCCTTGTATAACTGCCTGGTGTTGCTTCCTGTTGTACTTCAGGCGGTTACCTGTATTATAACTGTCCGATATATTTAGTCTAACAACATCATTTGGACTCACACATTTTCTATTCTATATAAAGAGGGGTGCATCCGTGTAATAAGTAGATTTATGGAGAAAACAAATGTTTATTTTTGTTTGTATTTCGGATTTCTACATGGTATCAGAGCTACGTTCTGATCTGCGAACAACTTCTTGAAACCGCCCAACCTACCCAGCACGGACATATCTTTTGAGACCGCGTAGACTCCTCTCTCAGGTGAACTCCAAGTGTCCTCCACCTGCAAGACCGCCTAGACTTATCCTTATGTGTCCTTTGTGGCCGTGCCAACCTCCCTTGCGGAACTTCCTATTGTGACCAGTTCGCGCAGCCTCTCTATTGCAACCGCCCAGACAACCTGTTGTGACCAATCTATGCAGTCTCCCTCTTGCAACCGCCCGGACTCCTCTTTCCTCTTACCTTGGTCGGTTACTTTTCTCGTCCTGGTGGTTATCTTGTAGTCAGCCTGTGATGAGCACCCCTGCAGCCTCTTCACTTGGGCATAATCCACCAAACTTATTGTCCCTATATGCCGCATCAGAACAATGTGGCAGAGCGAAAAAATTATCGCTCCTCGTGGTTGTCATATCCCTTATGTTCCAAACACAGGTTCCTACCTTCTCATGGCATTTCATTGTGTCCACTGACTGCAACCTCATTAATCGTCTACATTCTTCTGTTTTGAATTTTGCCACATCGCTTTTCATCCTCTTTCCCTTTACCCTGACACCTTGTGTCTTCAAATGTGTCTACTTTGTTCATCATCTTGGCCCTGTTGTGGATAAGTTAGTTTCCCGTGCAACTAAATATATGTTTGTTGGCTATTCTCGTACCCAGAAATGCTACATCTGTTACTATTCACCTCTTTGGAAACTTGTCACCTAAGCAGATGTCATCTTACTTGAAAACTAACCATTTCATCAATTTGAAACTCTTATCACCTCCCACCGAAGCATTCCACGACCTCACGTGTCCACCATCACTAATTCTCCTCCTCTACTACCCTCTCCTCTAGCTCCCCCCTTGCACCTCCTCTTTGTGTCTACACCTGCCAACGTCCTCAGTCTGGTCCTATGAGAGTCGCCCATGCCCACTGAACTTCATAGATCGTTGATCAGGAATAAGCCCCTACCGCTCACCCTCTTTCAAATTATGGGCTCGTTTGGCGGGGTTGATTCGCCATGGTCTGGAGGACGACACCGTCCGGCCGCAACCACACGTTTGGCGGGCCATGATCGGGCAATGTGGATCAGCTCTACCACTAAAAAGGCGTGGAATCGCTCAAATTTCATTCGCACTGCGGAAACCGCGATCGCGGATGAGCGGCGCGAATGAAATCCACGCTGCCTCACCACCACGCCAAATGAGGCATGTCTCATTGCATCGCTTATCGTCGACGTTTTAGAGGTTTGCGACCTTATATTTTCACCCCTTCTCTACAGGAGGCTCTCTGACATCCGGGTGGAGGGCCGTCATGGATGAGAAAATGACTGCCCATTGAGCAAATCACATTTAGGACTGTCCCTCTTCCTTCAAACCAAACATGTGTTGGTTATAAGTTGGTCATCATTATGAAGCATGGTCCTGTTGGTGCAGCTGAATGTCTAAAATCTCGTCTTCTGGCTTGTGGTTTTAGTTAGTAACACGGCCTATACAATGAAGAGACCTTCCGACCCATCGCAAAGCTAAACACTATTCGGGTCTTGATCTCCTTGGTTGTTAATGAGATTGGTCGTTACATGAACTCACATCAAAAATACATTCTTGAACGGTGACCTTGTTGAGACTGTGATGTAAACCGGAATTCTTGAGTTAATTCTTTTAAAAAATAAATTTGATTTCTCTTTTAAAATATGCAGCATTGGAGAGATTTTCACGCGCAAAATAGAAGTGATAATCAACCACGTTCTCATAAACGCAAATATGAGCCTAACATTCAAACATAATTAACGCCATGACGTAATTCCTCCACAAGTATAGACGAGAGAAGAAAAATACGAGAATGTGAGAATTAACGACAAACTGACAATCAGAAAATTAAGGCAAGCATGCTCTGATTTTAAACAAACAAATAAATATTAAGCATATCCTTTTGTTTAACAGAAACTAGCAAAGGAGATAAATTTTGGGAGGTATACCAATGGATTCTCAACATCAGGGCTGGAACGGCTGAAAACAGTGGCTGGAACGGCTGAAAACAACGGCTGGAACGGCTGAAAACAGTTGAAAGCTCAGGTGAAAACAGCGTCTTCACGATATTAGGGCAAATAAGGCTTCAGGCTCTATGAAGGATGAGTCGAGCAAGAAGGAATAAGGGTGATATTATTCTAATTTTTTTGGCAGTATTCGATAGAAGACAAAGGGAATACTTTCCAAAATAATAGTTACCTTTCAAAACAGAGTTTAATTATCATTATTCCAATTATTTTTTCAACAATAATTAGATATGGAATTTTTTTCCAAAATTCTGCTTTTTCATCTTTACTTTTCAAAACCAAATTTAATTTTACTACCTAAAATCAAATATGCTTAACTTTAATAAATTATTTGTAAGTGCTAGATTATAATAAAGGGGACATACAAAATTGTGTTAATTACAGAGGAATAAATGATGAGTCATACATGAAACTATGAGAACGAGTAATATAAAGAAAATTAAGACGAGAGACTAACATCTCGGAGAATCAATTTGGATTCATGCCATGGAGGTCGACCATGGAAGCTATACATCTCTTGAGGAGACTCATTGACAACTATCGAGAATGAAAACAAGATTTGCATATGTTGTTTATTGATCTTGAGAAGGCTTATGATAGAGTTCGAAGAGAGATCTTATGGAGAGTCTTAGAAAAGAAAGGTGTAAATATATCATATATTGACACAATCAAAGATATGTATACAAATTTAGTGACAAGGGTGAGGACATCTGGAGGATTAACACAGGAATTCTCTATCATTGTTGGCTTACATCAAGGTTTAGCTTTAAGCCTTTATCTCTTTACCCTTATCTTAGATGAGCTCACCAAACACATCCAACAAGCAATACCTTGGTGTTTATTGTTTGCGGATGATATCGTTTTGGTTGATGAGATGCGTGAGGGTGTAAACGCAAAACTTGAATCTTGACGAGATACTTTAGAAAAAAAAGGTTTTAGGTTGAGCAAGCCAAAAACAAAGTATATGGAGCTTAAATTTAGCAGTACAAGGACAGATGACTTCGTTATTAAGTTGGGTGATCAAGATATTTCCCGTAGTGAGTGTTTTAAATATCTTGGATCGATAGTTCAAAAAGACGGAGGTATTGATAAAGATGTGACACATACAATACAAGCGGGTTGGTTGAAATGGAGAGGCGCGTCAGGGATCTTATGTGATCGTAAAGTAACACTAAAACTTAAGGGCTAGTTTTACCGTACTGCAATTAGACCCGCGATGCTCTATGGTTCTGAGTGTTGGGCAGTGAATTGTCTACATGAGCAAAAAATGAGAGTTACGGAGATGAGAATGCTTGGGTGGATGTGTGGACACGAGATTGAATAAAATTAGGACTGAAAGTATCAGGGATAAAATAGGAGTAGCACCAATTGCAGAGAAGATGCGAGAAGCTCGTCTAAGTTGGTTTGGACACGTACAAAGGAGATCATTAGAGGCACCTGTTAGGGGTTGTGAGAGTCTAGTCACTAGGCATGTTAAACGAAGGAGGGGTAGACCAATAAAGACTTGGAATGAAACAGTAAGGAAAGACATGATGTACTTAGGCATTAGTGAGATTATGACAAAAGATAGGGCACAATGACGACAAAGGATCCATATAGCTGACCTCATTATAGTGGGATAAAGGCTTGAATGTTGTTGTATTTGTAAGTGCTTGCCTTAATTAATCTATTATCTAATTTGACGGATCATTTTATTTAGATACTTATTGGGTGATCACCCCAATAAGCCGTTACAACAAGCGCGAACAAAGTGCGCGAGACAAAGAAAATAATACATATGCGATAAATAAAATAGATGTGCGCGAGGACATGCGCTACGCAAAGAAAATACAGGAAATAAGAAATATAGGCGAAGATGCGTCACAGGTTGCATCAGACTGTGTACATGCGGCAGCCTCTGGGTTATGTGACCATTGGTGAGTCTCTTGTATGTCACCTCAAGAAATCTGTCTATGATCCCAAACAGTCTCATCGGGTCTGGATTGATAAGTTCAAGCGGGTTGTTCGCAATGTTGGCTTCACTCAGAGCTCCACTAATTTTTCCCTATTCACGCGTCACCACCCGACAAGCACAGTAAATCTTTTAGTATATGTTGATGATATTCTCATCACAAAAATTGATCTCAATGGTATATCTATGATCAAGAAACACATGGTGTCCACATTTCAGACTAAGGATTTGGGGGCTCTCTGATATTTTATTAGCATCGAGGTGGCTCGTCGACGTAATGGCTTCATTCTGTGTCAATAAAAGTATTGACTTGACCTACTTCATGACGTCGTCTACTATGGATGCAAGCCCACTAATACTCTTATGGATGTCATCCATAAGCTCTTTGTTCATGCATCCAATTTTGACCTACTCCTCCCTAATCTAGAGTACTATTGTCGTCTTGCAGGCACTCATTTACCATATAGTCACGAGATGTGATATATCCTTTGTTGTTAGGGTGGTCAGTCGCTTTATGCATATTCCATGGATTTCCCATCTCTAGTCTGTTGAGCGCATCCACCAATATTTAGAGACTGCTCTGGGACAAGGGCTTGTGTATAAGCCCTCCTCTTTTTTATCACTTGTTGTCTATTAATTCTCTTAATGATTGCCACTATGGGGGACTTCTTCTCACTTGGCAGAGCAAGAAGCAAACTTGAGTTGGACGATCATCTACAGAAACTGAGTATCGATCAATGGCTTCGGTCGTTTCAAAACTCACATGGTTGGATAGTATTTTGAGTGATCTGGGTGTGAAACTCCCCACTCCGACCACTCTTTTATTTGACAACCAAGTTGTTATTTATATTGTCAAGAATCATGTATTCCATAAACGCACTAATCACATCGAGGTCGATTGACATTTTACTCGGGAAAAAGGTTCAACTTAAAAAATTAGACCCGTGACATGTGGCTGTTGTTGGGCTAGTTGTTGATATCATCATTAGGGTCTCACCTTAACCATTATATCATATGTTTCTATCCAAGCTAGGCACCTGGGATTTAAATGCTCAAGCATGTGAGGGAATGTTGAAGGAATCTGCACAAAGGCCAGGCAGTTACCCTTGTGTAACCGCCCGGTATTGTTGCACTGTAAAGGGTCTGACGGTTACCCTAGTGCAACTGCCCGGTGTTGCTGCTCTGCAAAGGGCCGAGCAGTTACCCTTGTTTAATCGCCCGATGTTGCTTCCTGTTGTAGTCTATGCGGTTACCCATATTGTAATCGCCCAAAGTATTTAGTCCCGCATTGATATTTGTACATTCTCCCACTTCCTCTATTCTGAAATAAAGAGGGGTGCACCGGTGTAAATCCGTGGAATAAAAATATTTATATTTATTTGTATTTTGGGTTTCTATAAAGATTAAAAAGATTTCTTAAATATTTAAGTTGAATGCAGTGGAAATAAGAATACTAAAATGAACGTGTGAAAACTCCAGAAAAAAATAAATTAATAAATTATTTGTATTAGACAAAAGATGGGCGGGACTTGTAATGAAAATAAGAAGATAAAATATAGATTTGTGGTTTAGGCGTGTATAAGACTATAGAAATATGCACTAATTACATAAACAGATAAGAGTTATTGTTTAATGATCGAGACAAAGGAGAACGATCCATAATAACATGGATGGACATTGTTAAAAAGGACTTGTACGGACATCAGGATCTACAATCAAAATGAAATAATGGAAAATAAGGATTCCTACAGACAACCCAAATAATATACTAATAATGATTGTTGGAGTTATCGAGTCAATGTCGATCTATTAGGATTTTTTAGTAGTAGTTGGGTTTACTCCCACATTGTCTGTCCTGTATTTGAATTCTTCATGTAATGCTTTAAATATCCCAATTGTGAAAGAATAATATGCATTGTTATTTTCTTTTCTCCTCTCCAACATGGTATCAGAGCTAAAAGTTTTCTTGTCGTGTGACGCCCAAATTCCATGGCCGCCAATTCTCCTTCCCATTACCTGTTCGGCCCCCATTCGGCTTCTGATCCCGTCGGGTAGCCCCTGCCTTCTCTCCCGTCAACTGAATAGGCACTTTATTCCAAACACGGAAGAGGATCTTTCTCCCCACCGTGTCCCTGCTAGTATCAAGTGATCCCGCCGTCCCTCGTCGTCGATCCCTGCAGCACATCAGCCGACATCGACGATCAATCTCTGCCCCATCGGCTACAATCCCGCCGTCCATTGTTGTTATCGCTGGAAGCTTCTCTCGTCGAGCCATCTCCTCTAGCGTGCGCTCGATCCTATCGCCAAGGGTGGCGGCCTCCCTCTTATTTTTCCATCGACGAACTGCTGCTCTCGATCCCATCGACATCGACGCTTGGGCTCTTGCTCCTGACATCCATCAACATCGATGATCGTGTCTCTCTCCGCTGGATGCTCCTATTTTTCAGATCTTATCGTGCTCCTTCTCGTCCGACTGCTGCTCTCGATTCCATCGACATCGACGCTTGGGCTCTTGCTCCTGACATCCATCAACATCGATGATCGTGTCTCTCTCCGCTGGATCTCCTATTTTTCAGACTTATCGTGCTCCTTCTTGTCCGACTGCTCTTGCTCGACTGACATCCATCAACATCGATGATCGTGTCTCTCTCTGCTGGATGCTCCTATTTTTCAGATCTTATCGTGCTCCTTCTCGTCCGGCTGCTGCCAGAGGGAGCTGATTCCCCCCCCCCCCCCCCGCTGGTCTTGTCGATGCCGCTGTTTTTCTCGTCAGCTTCCCATGTTGTTGTGGACGATGGTTCCTTTCATGTTACTATGCTTCTTGCTGCTATGGAGGATGAATTTTCATGTTGCTGTATGTGTCAATGCTTTTCTTCGTGTCGAGCTCTTCTCTTTCTTGTCGGGTTCACCTCCCACTCGCCTTTGCTTGAGTCTTTTTTGCTCGCCATTGCTTAAGCACTCTGCTCGCAGTTGCTTGAGCCTTCTGCTCGCCGCTAGCTTGTGTTTTGCTCACTGCACCTTGGATCGTGGTCTTGCCAACAGCCATTCTCCATAGTTGTTTTATGTTATGTTTTGTGTGTCGTGTTTATGTCTAATGTTTGTGCCTTGTTTTAGTGTTATGCCTTCTTGTACGTGCAATTCACGTGAGGGGGAGTGTTGGGATGAAAGCGACTTGGATGATCTTTTCCGACTTTTTCTCCACTGTTCGACACGCCCTCCAGTCTCATACTCTCATGGCGTCTGTTGTTATGTGTCTCCCCATATTTCTTTTGATTGGCCGTGCGTTGGGACACGACTGATGTTGGTGTTCTAATCTCAGCTGTGCCGCGTGGGACTGTGTCGTGTGGGACTGTGTCGTGAGGGACCGCCCTTTGTGCGGATTATCCCGACAGATTATTCCTAACAGATTATCCCCAATCACCTGTTTGATGATAGACTCCACATCGTTGGTTCCCTTCTGCATGTTATGTGTGTAGGTGATGTTGATTGACCGATTTCCAGCAAGTCCACGTCGTGTGTGGGTCCTGCATCGTGTGCGGGTCAGCATCGTGTGTAGCTATGTACCCGGCTTGATTCCCCGGTTTGGATTTTCCCCCGGTGGCTCGTCTGATGTTTTTGTCCCGCATCGCCTATATCCATTGTCGTTATTTGTTGTGTCCAAGCTGAAGGTTCCCCCCTTCAGCTTGAGGGAGAGTGTTGGATTTTCGAGTCAATGTCGGTCTATTAGAGTTTTTTAGTAATAGTTGGGTTTATTCCCGCATTGTCTGTCTGTATTTGAGTCTCTCATGTAATGCTTTAAATATCCCCTTTATGGAAGAATAATATGTACTTGTTATTTTTTTTTCTTCTCTCCAACAATGATAAATGTTTACTCTTTCATTAAGCTTGTCAAATGAGGTATTCTAAGATTGCTCGAGTCCATTTTGTAGAAAAGCAGAGCAATGAAACTTGTGCACTGTATTTTATATATTAACTTTCAAGTATGAGTACATATATATATGAAGAGAGGAAGAGAGAAGTCCTAAAGTATACAATGTGGGACAAAACAAAAGACATAAAAAGGCTTAAATGAGCCACAATTACAATGGGCTTTTACACATTGATTTACCATCTTCTAACACTCCCCCACAAGCTGGAGCATAAAAATCGTAGGCACCAAACTTGGATAAGAACTCCTGATACAATGGCCGAGGTAGAGCCTTAGTAAAGATGTCGGCAACTTGCCAGGGTCTGGAACATGTTCCAATTCAAGTTTCTTCAGTTGGACTTTCTCCCGGACAAAGTGACAATCAACCTCAATGTGTTTTGTTCGCTCATGGAATACAGGGTTCTTTGCAATGTGTATAACAGCCTGACTATCGCAGAACAGAGTTGCAAGAGAGGAGAGTTTGACACTCAAATCACAAAGAATGCTCTCCAACCATGTAAGTTAAGAAACGACAGCCGTCATTGCACGATACTCGGCTTCAGCAGAGGAGCGAGCCACCACCGATTGCTTCTTGCTACGTCATGTGATGAGATTTCCTCCAAAGTAGGTACAGAAGTTAGTGGTAGATCGTTGATCATCAAGCAATCTCGCATAGTCAGCATCATTGTATGCGACAAAAGATAAGGAGGAGGATGGCTTGTATACCAACCCTCATCCTGGGGCAGCTTTCAAGTATCTGAGGATGCGTTCGACATCCTGTAGATGAGAGATTCTTGGTGAATGCATAAAATGACTAACCACTCCAACATCAAAAGAGATATCGAGCCTTGTAACTATTAAGTATATTAGTTTTCCTACAAGGCGCCGATAATATTCAAGATTTGTAAGCAGAAAATTTGACTCTGTTCCATGAGCACTTAGCTAGTGGTTGACATCCATAGGTGTTTATGCGGGTTTACATTCGGAATGACCCGCAGCCTGAAGAAGGTCAAGACAGTATTTCCGTTGAGATAGGACCAGGCCATCAGGTCGTCGAGCAACATCAAGTCCAAGGAAGTATCGAAGGCTTCTCAGATCTTTTGTTTGGAAGACAGAGTTTAAGTGTTGTTTGATCTGTTGTATCCCGGTGGAGTCATCGCCAGTTATCAAAATATCATCCACATAGATTAAGAGAATGACAGTCCCTGTGGATTGATGACGAGTAAAAATAGAGTAGTCAGTCAAGCTCCGTTGGAAGCAAATATCACGAACAATCTTGCTAAATTTTTCAAATCAAGCCTGAGGAGATTGTTTGAGACGATAAATAGCCTTACACGGACGGCACACCCGAGACTCCCCTGTGATCTCAAACCCAGGAGGTTGGTGCATGAAGACCGTCTCCTGAAGATCATCATTAAGAAAGACATTTTTAATGTCGAGCTGATGTAGGGTTTAGTGGCGATAAACAACAAGTGAAATGAGAACCCGAACAGAGTTAAGTTTGGCTCGAGCCACAAGACGGACTTTGAGGCGGTCGATCGTCCCATCTGGAGCATGTTTAATTGTGAAGATTCATTTATAGCTGGCGCAGGACTGGGCGAAAGGAAGCGGTACCAGATCCCAAGTATGATTAGCCCAAAGGGCCGACATCTCAGCCTTCATTGCCGCACGCCACACAGGATGTTGAAGAGCCTCCTGCACAGTGTTAGGAAGAGAAATATAGGAAAGAGCAAGAGCAAATTTGAGAAGTGGAGAGAGCCGATGTAACGAAATGTAGATTGCGAGTGGATGAGTCGTAGAAGCGGAGGCAACATCAGCTGGCCGTGAGATCGCACTGGTAGACGGTAGCAGTGGTTGGGCTCTGAGTTTGGATTACGGCGGGTGTAGACATAGATGAGAGGTGGTTTGGGTGGTGGTGGTTCTGCGTGGGGTGTTGGAAGAAGAGGAGGTAGAGGAGTCGTGACTGGGATTGCAGGACGGGGCACGGGTGGCACACATGGAGGTACTCCAGTGGATGAGTGAAAGGGTTGGTCTTCCAGGAAAATTACATCAGCTGAAACAACCACTTTCCGATCGACGGGAGAGTAACATACATACCTTTTTTTAGTGTGAGAGTACCCTACGAACATACATTTCGTTGCACGAGACGCAAATTTATCCGTAGGTGGACCAAAATTATGAACGTAGCAGACACACCCAAATATCTGAGGGGCAAGAGGAAACAGAGATTGAGAGGGAAAGAGGAGGCTATACGGAGTGGCGAAATTGAGAATGAAGGAAGGCAGACGGTTGATGAGATGACATGCAACCGACACTGCAAAGTTCCAGTATTCCATGGGTACCTGCATTTGAAGCATTAAGGATCGGACAACATCAAGAAGATGCCGATTTTTCCGTTCAGACACACCATTTTGCTGAGGAGTGTAAGTACAAGATGTTTGATGTATTATTCCAAATTCAGCACAAATTGTAGCGAACGTACGGCTGGTATATTCCCGCGCATTATCAGTTCGAATGATTTTAAGCGGAGAGGAGAACTTAATACGAAGTTCAGTAACGAACGTACGAAAAATAGAAGTGAGTTCGGTGTGAATCATTAGTAAATATAACCAGGTTACTTGAGAGTAATTATCAATAAATGTTACAAAGTAGCGGTAACCAAATACACTATGGACTTTATAAGGGCTCCAAATATCAGAATGATGGTGAGAATGTAAACTTGATGTTGTTTACCAAAGATACATGATTCACAAGTAAACTCATTTAACGGGATATCCGGAAGAGCTTGCTTGAGAATCTGAAGGGGAGCATGTCCGAGACGACGATGTCATTCGACCGAGGAGAGGATAGAAAGTGTAGATGGAAGGACATCATGAAGATAGAGCCCATGAGACAGTCGTCCGCTACCAATAATATTTCGCGTTTGTCGATCCTGCACAACAAAGGAAGATGGTGAGAATGTAATATTGCAATCAAGATCCTGCGTCAGAAGACTAACAGAAAGTAAGTTGAACGGGGATCCCGGAACATGAAGGACCGAGGTTAAGGAGAGGGTAGGTGTGAGATGGATGTCAGCAGCTCCTGAGACAGGGGTGGAGTCACCATTGACCACGGTTATGAACTTGGGATGAGGAGAATCCAAGTATTGGGACGGCTTCTGGCAAGTAACGTGATGGGTGGCACCAGAGTCCACAATCCAGTGGGAACTCCGAGAGAGACATGATATACCTTCATTGGCTATGAAAGCCACAGAGCCCGAGGAGCGAGCAATCACCCCTTGGAGTTGCTGAAGCTGAGTGCAGATAGCATCAATGCCAGACTGAGCAGTTGAGGAAGTCGAAGTAGTAGCAAAGTGCGGAGAGTCGGCCTTAGTAGAGGTAACAAGGTAGGGTGACAGACCATGCTTACAATAACAGGTGGCCTCCAGATGATTGTCCCGACCGCAGAAAGTGCATTTAAGGAAGGATTTTCCAGTACGTCCTCGTCCCCGAGATGGATGGCGACCCCCACAGGATTAAAGACCACGATTGGAGTTAGGTGGCGAAGGTAGCTGAAGAAGGGCTGGAGAGGGAGTCATAGGAGCCTCGGGTGGCGGGGTGACTTTCAGAAGCATTGAGTAGACATCGGAGAGAGAGGGAGTAGTGGAAGAGGAGAGTATCATGGTTATACCGACGACCTCTTTTTGCGCACGTTAGGCAACCAGATCTGTAGAAGGGGGCTGGTGTTGTATCCAAGCCTCAACAAGCATCTTGTCCTTGTCAACGAATGAAGTCATATCGCCAGGTATCCCGGGATCAAGGGATTGAAGATCAATGATGATGTCAAACAGATGTTGGAGGCTGTTTTGGCCAGAATATAAGGAATGGAGTTCCTCCCACATGGACTTAGCTGTGTCATGATACATGGCCATCATGTAGGGCTCGGTATCCATGGAGTTGAGAAGCCAGGATTGCACACGACCGTCATCACGAAGCCACTCATCAGTAGGAGGGGTCGAAGGAGCCCGGGTCAAGTGATGAAGAAGTCCTTTCGTCTAGAGCACCCGACGAACTGAATGTACCCATTCCACAAAGTTTTGTTTGTCAGTGAGAGATATGGTGGTAATCCTGAGTTCATCCCGAAGATCAGGAGCGTAAGTAGCAACCCGAGGCGGCAGAGGCGAAGCAGCAACGGACTCGCCAGAAGCAGCAGTGGAACCCATGAAACCACAACAAGGAGACCAACCGGGTCTAGCCGCAGGAAGAGCCTGGCTGCAGCGGGAAGATAGAAGTCGTCGAGGGAAGGTCGAGGCCGCATGGGGGTAGACTGAGGCCGCAGCGGGAAGAGCCGGCAGGGGGAACAGATCAAGCCGCAACGATCTGAAGGCAACAGAGTCTAGAAGAACAGACGTCCGGCAAACAGGAGCTTGACCGGGCGGATAGAGACAAACCGCAATCAACAACCCCAGAGCGGCTAGAGAGGCGAGGCCACCTTGACGAGAGAACAGGAGAAGCCGCATGGTTTCGGTGTCAACACATCTGCGGCAAGAGGCCGCGACCAAGATGCGGAGCCCGCGACAGGTAGAGAGAAGACCGCAGTGGGTAAGGAAGCCGAGGCGGGTAGGGAAACCGCAAGGAACAAGAAACCGCAGCAACTAAACACAGAAGACCGCCCGGTCACGGTGAGCAAACAAGCGACAAGAAAGGATGTCGCGACCAAGAGGCGGCGAAACAACAGTTGGGAAAGTCGCTGCGAAACTAAGAGAAGTCACAGCGACTCCGAGAGGAAGCCGCACGAATAGCGGGGAGAGGCGAGCAGGCGGGTAGAGAAAGAGACCGCGGCGAGAAGAGGGAGAGGGCCCCACCAGTCCGAGAGAGTTATAAAAGGGATAGAGGGGGGAGAGAGGTGGAAGCCACGAGAGAGAGAGAAAGAAAGGAGCGGCTAGAAGCTTAGCCGCGGATAGAAAAGGAGGAGACCGCAAGACTGAGCAGTTCAGCAGGAGAACAAGCCGCCCAATTAACTGGAGGAGCGGGCGGTTAAAAAAACAGACCGGTTATCACTCTGATACCATGTAGAAAAGCAGAACAATGAAACTTGTGGGCTGTATTTCATGTATTAACCTTCAAGTATGAGTACATATATATAGGAAGAGAGGAAGAGAGAAGTCCCAAAGTATATAATGTGAGACAAAACAAAAGACATAAAAAGGCTTAAATGGTTCACAATTACAATGGGTTTTTACACATTGATTTACTATCTTCTAACACATTTAATAAAATATTTGAAGTAAATAAGAAATTTGAGATAAGAACTAACCTGGATCTGACATGAACTTCCTGTCATATACCAAGGCCCTTTAAATATATACTGCAATTTTAAATGCACATTAGTGTAGAATCTTCCTCAGACTTTAGGTTGAATCAAGAAAATGTTCAAGTAAATGTTCTCGAACATTTAACATGTTCTCGAACATTTAACATCGTCGCAAAACTATTCTAAACTGATTCATGGCTAACGTAACTTAACAGAAATCTTATTCAAAAAAGCAAAAAAAAAAGTATGGTGCGGCTAAAACTGGAAGTATTAGTCAGTATCAGCCTTGGGAGCAAAAGCTGACGGACAGGTGGTCTTTCAATTGATAAGTGGACTCATGGGTCAGCCTAGAGCATATTAAGGCTAATCCATTTACACCTATGATCATTAGGACTTTCAAAAGGGAAGATTTGAGTCTTAAAGGTCAGTCGAGCCCACCTAACAACCCTAACTGTCTCCGTATTTTTACTCTTAGAAAGACAAGTATTAAATCAGAATGAAGGTACTTCTAGGTAGAAATCATGTTTTAAAAAGTGTGAGATCAAAATTACTATTTTAAGTAGTTTTGAGGAGCTTTGTGAAGTTCAATTAAATATTAGTGTCAAACTACAACCATCAAAATAGAGGATTTAAGAATTTACATTATATTATATAAAACATGTTTTGTAATTTCAAGAAATCAAATGAGCTTGATGCGTGAAAATCAAATCAGTATTTTCTTAGGGAGTTTTAAGAAATTATGAGCTTAAGGGAATTCTGAATGGAAACTTATATGAGCAATACCAAGAAGGGCTGCTTGATTTGCTATAACTGCAGATGTAAATTAAATGAATGGAGGGAATTCTGAGACTTGGATTTTGTTTCTTCAGGAAAAGTGCTACAGTTAATTAAACATTAATTCACTATGCTTCAGCATCTTCTTCAGAAAATGTTAATGAGGCCAATTTGGTTGTTTTTGCTTGATATTAGATGGAAATAGATGGCAACTCATTCACGCGATTATTCATTGTGGACATTTTGTATTGTCAGACAGACGATCAGAGTCCGTGACTTTGACTAGCTCGATTTTTTCTATTTTTAATATATTTTCTTCCGACCCCACTATAGTGGGATAAAGGCTTGAGTGTTGTTGTTCTTGTTAATAGATTTTCTTTTATTTTTCTAAGCTTTATTTTGGGGGTTAGGCTAAGTTATTTGATCGTGCAATTAAAGCTGTGGGATATACTTAAACTAAACCCCTCATTTAGGCTACTGGTTGAAGCTTCGAGAGTTAGCTTCCAACAAGATAGCCCATGTTGATCTTCCTCAGTGCAACACAGAATTTCGCGCGGTGCGGACATTGTTGGATCCAATCTACAGGGATGTCGACACCTTTAACGCAGCCGTCGGCCACCGCCCTCACTAGGACGAGTTCCCTCCGACATCCATCCATTGTTTCCATCCAACCGAGCCCCACGGGTACCTCTCCAAGGCCCGCAGCTCCATTCCCCTTCCTCCCACCGTCATCCAGCCTCTTGCCTCCCACCCTCATCCCTACCTCCTCACTGTCTGGCACTTCCTACCACCTGGACAACCATCCCCAACCATTGATATACTTCCAAAACCCTTCTATAGCAGCAGGTTCAGCTGCCCAAGCCCTCCACCACTCCAATAAGCCCCGACTAGCCCTCCACTTTCCATTTACCATCATCCCCAGAGGCAATCCTAACCCAAACGATCAGTCCTCCCCCTACCAGTTCCCATCCTCTCCAGCCACCGGCTCCTCTTCCAAAGTGCCTTCCAGCCAGAGTCCCAACGTTCACAAGACACTATAGCACAAACCGAGTCACTCCACACCCTTTCCAGATCTATTCAGTCCACATTCGTCCATTTCTCACCTCCAACAGTCCACATTCGTCCATTTCTCACCTCCAACAGTCCACAAACAGCCATATTTCCCTTTCACCGACCACCAAATAGCTGCTATAGCCAATCCAGATGGCCTTTGTTCCTCCTACAAGCACTGGATCGCCACACCTACGCCCTTGTCCCCATTACTCATCGAGTCCACAGTTATTTTCAAACTCTAGGCCTACATTAGTTTGATAGCCTACCGTGAATCGGGGTTTTCAAAATAAAATAAGAAAATTAATGAGTTTTTTAATTTAAAACAAATCTCATTAAAATCTTTTGAGCAAAATTTTCTATAAAAAGTAATTTTTAGATCTACTATCTCTTTAAAAAAATTAATAATAATTGTTATGAGAGAACAAAACTTGTATGTATTGTTTGTGTGTGTAAATACAAAGAGAGAATACAAATATATAGGAGAGAGAAGCTGAGAAGAAATCTTATACAAGATGTGAGACTAAGAAGAGAAGAAGGAAATACAATAAAGAAAGGGGCCCAATAATGAACATTTTACATGGGATTTTCTAACACTCCCCCGCAAGCTGGAGCGTACAAATCGTATGCGCCAAGCTTGGACAAGCACTGATAGAAGAGGGTGCTGGAAAGAGCTTTAGTGAGGGCATCCACAACTTGTTCAGTCCCCGGAACATGCTTCAGGTCGAGCTTCTTCATTTGAACCTTTTCCCGGATGAAGTGACAGTCGACTTCAATATGTTTTGTTCTTTCGTGCAAGACCGGGTTCTTGGCTATATGTATAGCAGCTTGGCTATCACAAAGGAGGAGAGCTGGGGAAGGGAGCTTTACACCCAGATCAGTAAGAAGACTTTCAAGCCAAATTAGTTCAGAAACCACCGAAGTCATTGCCCGGTATTCTGCCTCAGCTGATGATCGAGCAACGACAGCTTGTTTCTTACTTCGCCAGATAATCAAATGTCCTCCAAAATATGTGCAAAAACCATTGGTTGACCGTCGATCATCAAGGGAACCAGCATAATTAGCATCAAAATATGCCACCAATGTTGGAGCTGAAGTTGAGGTTTTATATACCAATCCTTGACCAGGAGCAGTTTAAAGGTATCTGAGAATGCGTTCAACGACTTGAAGATGAGATCTTCGAGGGGAATGCATATATAGATTAACAATACCAACAATGAAGGAAATATTCGGTCTAGTTACTGTGAGGTAGATCAATTTCCCAACAAGACGACAATAGTATTCTGGATTCTGGAGTAGGAGATCTGAATCAGATGTCTGAGCGCACAACTTATGATTTGCATCCATTGGGGTGTCAATCGGCTTACAACCTGAATAACCAGCATCATGAAGGAGGTCGGGCCAATACTTCCGCTGAGAGAGGACGAGACCATCCGGTCGTCTGGCAACCTCAAGACCCAAGAAGTACCGAAGGGGCCCCAGATCTTTTGTTTGAAAAATTGTGCTCAGGTGTAGTTTGACCTCCTGTATTCCTTTCGAGTCGTCTCCAGTAATTATGATATCATCAACGTATACTAACAGAAGAACTGTTCCCGATCTTCGGTGACGAGTGAACAATGAGAAGTTTGTCGAGCTCCGAGTAAAACCAACCTCCCGAAGGGCCTTACTGAACTTGTCAAACCACGCCCGTGGGGATTGTTTGAGACCATACAGAGCTTTCCTAAGGCGACAGACCTGAGACTCCCTCGTGATCTCAAACCCGGGAGGTTGCTGCATATACACTGTTTCCTGCAGATCGTCATTCAGAAAGACATTCTTAATATCCAGTTGGAGCAAGGGCCACTGACGATGGACAGCCACAGAGATGAGGACTCGAACGGTGTTGAGTTTGGCCACAGGAGAAAAGGTTTCTTCATAATCAAGCCTCTGTTGTTGGGTGAAGCCACGAGCCACCAGGCGAGCATTCAGTCGATTAATTGCCCCATCAACAGCATGATTGATGACAAAGACCCACTTACAATCAACCGGTTTCTGACCCGGAGGAAGGGGGGCGAGAGTCCATGTCTAGTTGGCCCAGAGAGCAGCCATTTCCTCCTCCATGGCGGCCCGCCAGCCAGGATGTTGGAGCGCCTCCTGCACAGAGGTAAGAATAGAAACCGAGGACAGTGAAGTAGTAAATGTCCGAAGGTGGGGAGATAGGCGATGTAGAGAGACAAAGTTCGCCATCGGATCAGCAGTAGAGGCTGGCACCAGATCAGCAGGGCACAGAGAAGCCGAGGTCGAGGCCGACTGCATAGGGGCAACAGAATGAGGAGGGCGGCGAGTGTAGACACGGATAACGGGCGGTTTGGACGGAGCAGGAGCTAGGTCAGGAAGAACCTGTGGAATAGGCGTAGTAACGGGAATGACAGGTCGTGGGAGGGATGGCGGTAGAGGGGTCGGTGGTAAAGGAGTGGGTAGAGGAGGAGAGAAGAAAGGTTGATCCTCCCAGAAGGTAACATCAGCATATACGGAGACCTTCCGGGTAGTCGGGGAATAACACATATAGTATTTCTGAGTACGAGAATAGCCGACAAAAATTTGTTTAGCTGCCCAGGGATCCAAATTGTCCGTGGACGGACCCAGAAAACGGACGAAGCATGTGCAACCAAAGACCCTGGGTGTAATAGGGAAGGCCAGAGCGGAGGGAAAGAGGAGGCTGAACGGAGTGACATGGTGGAGAACCGAGGAAGAGAGACGGTTGATGAGGAAGCAAGCAGTAGAGACCGCAAAGTTCCAGTAAACTTTGGGAACATGCATGTGAAACATGAGGGAGCGGGCAACGTCAAGCAGGTGTCGGTTCTTCCGTTCGGCAATGCCATTTTGCTGGGGGGTGTAGGCACAGGATGTCTGATGAATAATACCGAACTCCGCGACAGATTGACAAATTCGTGGCTAGTGTATTCACGAGCATTATCAGTGCGCAACGTTTTTATGGTAGTGGAGAATTGCATACGAGTCTCTAGCACAAATGCCCGGAACACGCGAGGAAGCTCGGAGCTATCACGCAGTAAGTAAAGTCATGTCATGCGAGAGTAATCATCAATAAAAGTGATAAACTAGCGATAACCGAAAATACTAGTAAGTTTGAAAGGACCCCAAACATCGGAGTGCACTAAATCAAAAGGAGTCGAGCTCCGAGTACAATGTGCGGGAAAAGAAAAACGCGGCTGCTTGGCGAAAATACAAGAATCACATTGAAAGGGAGGAAGATATACATCAGGAAGCGCCTTCTGGAGGATTGGCAGAGGGGCATGCCCAAGATGGTGATGCTAATCGACGGATGAGACGGAGGAGACGGAGGAAAGGACGATCGGAGAGGCATCGAGAAGGTAGAGCCCGTTTTGAAGTTGACCCTTATCAATGGTAATCCGCGTCTGCCGATCCTGTATTAAAAAAGCAGAGGAGCTGAATGTGACAGAGCAATCCATATCGTTAGTAAGAAGGCCAACAGAAATTAAATTAAATGGGGAGCCCGGAACATAAAGAGCCGAGCGAAGAGATGGAGAGGTTGAGGGAGAAGTTAGCACAGCCGGAGAGCGGAACAATCACCCCATTAGCCACGGTGATACACTTCGGATGAGGAGCATCCGAGAACTTGGGCGGCCGCAGCGAGGTGATGTGATGAGTGGTACCCGAGTCCAAGATCCAGCGGGAACTGGAGGAAAAACAAGTCATACCTACAGTGGATGTGGAGGCAACAGAAGCGGATGGAGGGCTGAGCAGTCCATGGAGTTGCTGGAGCTGGAGGCGAACGACCTCAAGGTCGGTGCCTGTGGCAGAAGAGTCGTCAGCTGCAACAGCAGCAGTCGGACGAGGAGGGTAGTCATATTTCTTGTAGCAAACAGCCTCAGTGTGGTCGTCCCGGCCGCAATAGGAACACTTTGGGCAGCATCAACCACCACGCCCCCTTCCGCGGGAGCCCGAACGTCCACCACGAGCAGAGGACGGTGGGGGAAGTAAGGGGGAAGGGTCTGCTGGAGAAGGGACGAAGAGGAGGGTGCAGGAGTATCCGGGGGCGGTGTCACTCGAAGGAGCATAGAGCAAACATCAAATAAGGAAGGCGTAGCGGCCGAAGCCAGAACCTGAGCACATTCTTATCTCGGCGTCAAGGCGAACCAAGGCGAGCGCTGGGCGCCTTGACGCTTAGGCGACAAGGCGGACGCCTAGGCGACACTAAGGCGAGTAAGTCGCAAGGCGCCATTTTTTTTTAAAAAAGGCAGTATATAGACTGCGGTTATTATAATAACCGCAGTCTATAGTCTGAAGGATATAGACTGCGGTTATTATAAACACTGTAGTTTATAGTACACATGATATAGACTGCGGTTTTATAATAACCGCAGTTTATAGTATACAAGCTACAGACTGCGGTTTTTTAATAACCACAGTATATGCTCTACAGGTTATATACTGCGGTTAATAGAATAACTGCAGCTTATATCCTTAAGACTATAGACTGCGGTTATTAGAATAACCGTCGTCTATATTTGTATATAGACTGCGGTTACTATAATAACCGCAGTCTATAGCATGTCTGTCATACTTTAGACTGCGGTTATTATAATAACCGCAGTCTAAAGCTTCATTTTTTTTGATATAAGGTTTACCAAGTACCAACACAGCCAGAGATTTTTTTTCTTCATAGCAGACTTGCAGTTAGCAGTAAGCAAGTAATAATAGCTTCTGATATATGGACAGTTAGCATTAAGCAACTAACTAAGCATAACAGTTAACAACTAAGAATAGCTTTTGATATATCATATATGGACAGGTAGCAGTTAGCAACTAACTAAGCATAGCAGTTAGCAACTAAGCATAGCTTCTGAATCTTCTGATATCATGAATTCGTGATATCTTCATATCTCAATTCTCAACATATGGTATGACAAGAAGTAAGCAAGTAGCAAGCACAAATGTTTCAACTTCCAATATCATGTATTCATGAATCATGATATCTCAAATCCTCAATTCTCAAACCTCAATACATTCATACCTATCTCAAATACCATGAAGCAGTAAGCATGTAACAGTAAGAAAAAACAATGACAATCAATGGTCAATACAGACTTCAGAGAAAACAATAACAAAAAATGGAACACAAAAATATCATAGTCTAGTATTGTAGTCAGATCCAAAATGTCTTCATCCATTGCACAATTGCATATTAGCATGAATAATATTTTTAACATAAACTTTAAATAATCATAAAAGATCAACTATAATCATCATCTAGTAAGTCGTCATTGACATTGCATATGCTTGGTTGGTTTGAGGTACTCGTCATTTGCTCATAATTATCGTAAATATCTTCATCATCATTGGCAAATCCAAAATGATCTAAATTTTCATCCCCTTGAGCTATTAGTTCATTTAGTTGACGATTAATGTCAACTCTACTTCGTAAATTTCGAGCCCCAGTTCTAAGAGTTTTTTCTACAGCATCCCATGTGAGATTATCATCATCAAAAACTAGAGCTTCCTCTGGTTTGTTCACCATCCATTCACTACTTTAGTTGAGCTCATTAAGCAGCAAAGGGTTGTAATTTCTTTTCTTTTCACGCATTTCTTGGAATCGTGATTGTAAACGACGATTATATTGGATGTATACAAGATCACTAAACCTTTGATGTTCCAATCTATTTCTTTTCTTTGTGTGAATCTGAATCAAGATAATTTCACACTTATTGGTAAATTAGTAAATATAAAATATTAAATTTTATATTGAATATTTGTATACTTACAAACTCAAAAGTACTCCAATTGCGCTCAAAAATAGAAGAAGAACAACAAAAACCAATTATGCGTAATGCTACCTTTGTAAGGTCAACATTTGGTCCTCCATGTGCACCCCACCAGTCCACTATTCATTTAAGACAAATATAAATTATTTGACATATAAATAATTTAAGAAAAAAATAAAAACATAAACAATATTTACTTGGATTTAAGGTGATTCGTTGTCTAATAGACATAAGCTTTCCAAAACTATTTCGAGATGCTTTGTAGTTAGTACCTTGCTCGACAATCTTGTCTTGCAAATCTTGATCGGGCACTAGTCTTGCAATAACATCATTGAAAACATCTTGAAATTTTCAGGCATCATCATTATTTTGTTTCTCGTATTCAAAATATTTGCTTTGATTTAGAAACAAAGTCGCCCTATACAAGTTTTGCTCCATTTGATTTGTCCATTTATTTTCAACAATTTCAATAATCTTTTTAAATAATATTTTTTTGTTATCAAAATATTGTTTGATCTTTTATTTGACTTCCTCCATTGCAACATATACTTCAGGCATAGCCGGCCTTTCATCTCCATCTACTAATCGCAAAACGACAATCAGTGGTTTTCTTCCTTTTAGGCAATCTCTTACTCCATTCCAAAAATTAGTTGAAAGTATTATTTCAACAATCTGTTTTCTGGCTTCAGTTTTTGTCAAATTAGTGGCATTCCACGAGGGCGGCACAAAAAATAATTTTAGCTTCTCTTCATGCTTAAGCACACTTTGTAGAGTAAGAAATGATGTTGCAAATCTAGTTACCGAATGTCTCACTAGATCACCGCCTATAGTAGTCCTTATTGCATCAAATAACGAGTGTGTCTGTAGATAAAATTTGTAATCATTATTGTCTTTCTTATCACAGTTTTGTTCTGTTGTAGCTTGTCTATATCCTCTATCATGAGATCAATGCAATGAGCTGCACAAGGAGTCCAGAATAATGTAGGTCTTTTTTCCATTAAAATTTTACCAGCTGCCCTGTAATTGAAAGCATTGTCAGTCACCACCTGCAGAGTGCAGACAACATAACTTTGTAATTATTGAAAGTTGTAGACTATTAAACTTGAAATATGAAAACTACTAAATTAATGAAACAAAAAAAATTACATGAACAACACGCTCTGCTCCTATCTCTTTAATATTACTATCAAGCAACTCTGATAACATTGTAACATCTTGAATATGACTGGATGCATCTACGGAACCCATAAAATAGGATTTTTCTGGACAGTTGACTAGAAAATTGATCAAATGTCTCCCTCTCTTGCCTGTCCAACCATCTGACATTAGTGCGCAATCATATCTCCTTCAGTACGCTTGATAGTTTATCTTTTGTATTTTTTAGCAATGAGACTCTCAAATCATGATAACTAGGGCCTTTATAATCAGACACATACTGTCCAACTGCTTCAAGCATGAATTCAAAATATCGTGCCTTTGCAGCACTGAATGAAATTACACATTCATAGAACCAATCAGCAACATAACTATCAACTCTCTTCTTCTCTTCAGGTGTTTTAAAACATCTTTCGATAGTAGTTTGTGCAGAACCTTTTGCACGTCTATCATCTACATCTTCAAGAGCACGACTCACATGAGCATCCATAGACCCTCTTTTTTGTGGCAAGTGGATTACTTTCCTTTTTTTGGCACTTGTCACAGAACTTGGGACAAATGACGTTTCGGAGATACATTTTGTGACCCTGTTGGCTCTCTTTCTTGATCACTCTCATTGTCATCATCAACAGTCAGATGCACATTGTCCTTTTTTTAGCATTTAAAGCGGAGTACATCTCAGCTGCTATTTTAGAAGTAGTCTTAAAACACTTGGATACATCTCCATACCCGCCACATAAGTGTTGATTCAATCTTTTGATACCACCATTTATCAATCTATCACACAAATTACATTTAACTGTATTTTTATCTTCTAGGTTGGGCCAATGACCATACTTTCAACCAGGATCATTTGACTTTGCTTTTCGTTTAGGATCCGTTTTTGGATCAAGGTCATTGCTACCAATGGATAGAGCAAGAGTATTGTTGTTTTGGTCTTCCATCTTTCACAAACAAGACCTATAGATTGCAGAGTTAGGTCGGTACAATGAAATAAATAACGGCTAAAAAATCATCACAATGAACAATTTAAAGAACTCTCAAAGACATGCTCATTTAGAAGAGTCAACAAGACCATAAGACCATTTTCATTTGTTCTACTTCTATAATATAGACAAGACACTACATGATAAATCTATCAATAAAAAAATACATTTGTCATTTGTCAATCAAATCATGATTCATAAAACACAATTAGTGATTATATAATGACAAATCTTATTTTTAATATTATCTATTTTCTCCAGCGAAAATTGTGTCACTACATGATAGATCTGCAATAAAACAAAAATTGTTAAAATCAATTCAACATAATTATTACCAATCTGCATGCACTAGACAGTAGACATAAGTCACATACATTTACCAATGATGACATTGACCCAATTTTAAGAGCATCAACTATATCAATCATGTAGCACATGATATAATACCCACATTGAATACTATCTGGTTGTTTTGGGCACTACATAAATAAACAATTAGTAATTACAAATTTTTAAATTACAATACATATACTCATATAAGTTATAATTCTAAAATTTACCGGAATCAACTTTGTAACATTTAGCTTTTTAAAACTGCTACGCCGCTCTTTTGCTAAATCTTTAAATACACTTCATAAAATATAAAAAAAATAGTTTTTAGCAAAATTTGAATTCCAAATAGGAAAGTAAGTAAATAACTCATTAATAAACTTACTTTGTAATGACATTTTTAATATCATCACGAATGTCATTATTTATGTGATCAAGCCAATAAACTATATAATTATTATAATCAATAATACCCAACATCCAATGTTCTATGTGAAACAAATGAAAAAATTAATAACTTAATTAGAATAAAAAATAGTAATAATCATTGATATTTGATACAAAGATTTTTCATACTTACAATCTATTATATGGGACAAATAATAACGAATCTGATTGGAGTTGACTAAGCGTCCTAAGCCTGATTTTTAGATCTTCAACTCGTGTTTTTGAATGTTCTTTGACATAGTTATCATAAATAGCAAAAATGGCATGTGGATTATGAAAATATACACCAGTATTGTATGTAAATTTCTTTAATTGTGAGTCTATGTACCTGCAACATGTAAATTCAAAATCAATTTATATATTAATAAAAATTCTTAATTTTGTAATATTTGATACTCAGTAGTCAGATGCAAAATACTCACCCAATGCATGCTAATATGATGTTAGCTACAATCATTTTCATATTTAGAAAATCATACGACTCTGAATTTTCAAAGTATGTACATGTTGATTCAACACTCCCAAATACTGTTGAATCTAATACTAGAGATATTATTTTATCTTCATTCTCCATCTTATTTATGAAACTGGGCAAGATATCAATGAATTCATTTATAGTCTCACTAGCCTGTGAAAATCAAAAAATTAATATTGTGGAATGTGGACATCAATATTGAATTCATTGATTACATAAAAGTAAAAAATAATATTATAAATTATAATACCGTAGAAGGTATTAGCTCATGTCTACTCTGACTACTCTCAGGTTCATGTGACCTGTATTCATGCTCCGGCTGAGAAACCAAAAATAACAAAAAAAAAGTTAATTACGTGCACAACAAAAAGAGAACATAACATTTCATAAAAGTATAAATATTTAAACATAATAATACCTGTGCAACTGCAAGTGCAACACTTGTTCCAGTTCCAGCACTAAACATGCGCATAAGTTCTTCAATTTGATTCTTCATACTATTAATCTCGGCTTGTTGCGCTTGTTCTTTTTGGCTCCATAATTTTTGTTGCGCTTGTTCTTTTTGGATCCATAATTCTTGTTGTGCTTGTTCTTTTTGAATTCATAATTCTTGTTGTTGGTTCAATATTTCTTGTACTATAGCTTCAACATCTTCAAAACGAGTTATTGGTGTCCTCTCGCTCCGCCTATCATTCTTGAAAAATTTTGTAATGGTGGAAAACTTGTCACCAGCTCTAACTCTGCCCGGATGTTGTTGGCCTAAAACAGATGCAAGGATGTCATTTCTTCCCTATGACACTGTTTCAGCACTCTGAACTTTTGGTTCGACAACTCGTCCTAAACAAAAGTAATGATATTGAAACAGAATTGCAGATAAGAAAATATATTTCTCAAGAAATATTAATATCGATAATTTACAAATGATGAAATGATATATTTACATTTACTATTTTAGATGTCAACTCAGCTGCATCTTTAATAATGTATTCACCAGTCTTTCTTTTATGATCGGCTTTCCATAACTCCGCACGTGAAATTGGTGCAGCTTCACCTTGTTCACCTTGAAAATAAAATGAAAATAAATTATCATACAAATAATTGAGAAAACCAAATTTTAAAATACAAAAAACGAGAGAGAATTAGAGAGCTAATATTATTCTTTTTTCTAATCCAGAATAACTCATTCTGAAAGTAGTATGAAAGGTCTTTCGTGATTTTGCTCTCTCAGCATTAACCTTACTTTTTTCCTACACAAATAAATATGTGTTAATACTTAATTTGCTTATAAGTTATAAAGTTAAAGAATGATATAAAACATTGAATTTAATAAGAACACATAACCATATATTCTATAGTAGTGCGATGGTCGACAAAAACTCTCCAGTCTTCGGCAGTAATAAAATTATACTTGACAGAAACATTGTATCGATGCTCCAAATCAACATTTTTTACATAATTGATAAAAAGTTTGGATTTCCAAGTTCTCCAACTTTCACTCATGCTTTTCATTAATGTCTTGTAATGACCATCAATATTATCAAAATAAATATGAAAATAATAGACAATATCAATTAAAAATTAACTAAAACACTAGAGATATGTAATCACTGATAACAAGGTTACGTACATTTAATTCTGCTCATATTTGATCTTTAATTTGTTTATTAACATCCTTCCATGCAACATATATAATTGACACATAACACTTTACAAGAGAGATCTCATATAACTCATCAATTTATTTGTTTCAGGCCCAGGAATAATGCGGTCATCATCACGGAAAGAAATAATAAGCTTCTTCCCCTCTAGCCTAAGCTTATTCAATTCATTCATTTTCGTGAAGCCTCTTGTTGACCTCGATGAAGATCTCTTATCCGACATTTTCCTGTAAAACCCTAAAAAAACCTAAACAATACAAAAAACCAAAATAATACAAAAAACCTAAACAAAATTCATACAAAACCGCAATGATATTGAGCTACTAGTTACTACCACACAATCACAATTCACACATATAAATATATATGTTACAATGTTAGTATGTTACTCAGGAGGTTTAGACATGTATAAAGGGGTTAAACTGCAATATTTTGGCACATTGTGTTGTTTATAACTTCATATACATTTAGAATAGCAAGGAGAGCAGAAACTATAATACAATGTTTATACTACATTACTAATTTACTACTACTACAGTATTACTACTAGTCTACTAATAAAATAATAAACTAATAATAATAAAAACATTAGCAGTTTAGCACAGACCACTGAGATCAAAAGTTCAAAACAGAGAAAATGTATTAAGAAATAGTATACTTAAGTGAGAATATTAGTTTTGTCGAAAAAGAATCGTCAAATCGAAGCAAAGGAGAGCAGAAACTTGAACAAATCGTTTTTAGGGATTCTCGCAAAGCGCAGCGACCGTAAAAAGAACAATCAAAAACTCGGGGAAACACTAGATTTTTACGGCTCACGGTTAAAATTTAAAAATAGATAGTATAGACTGCGGTTTATGCATAAACCGCAGTCTATTCTGAGGTTCAGGGTAGAATAGATTGCGGTTATTGTCCAACAACCGCAGTCTATTTGATGAATTATAGACTGCGGTTGTTTTATAAACCGCAGTCTATTTCCTGATTTGCGATTCGACTGCGGTTTATCTATGAACCGCAGTCTATTCTACAATGAACTCTAGCATAGACTGCGGTTCTCGTAACAACCGCAGTCTATTCTCTGGTTCAAGGAATAAATTGCGGTTTTAAAATAACCACAATATATGCTCGGGTTCATGGAATAAACTGCGGTTGTTTCATACACCGCAGTCTATTTGAGAATAGACTGCGGTTTATATATAAACTACAGTCTATTCTACACTGACCCCTAGCATAGACTGCGGTTTATATATAAACCGCAGTCTATTCTCTGGTTGAATAGACTGCGGTTTATATATAAACCGCAGTCTATTCCCATATTTTTATAAAAAAAAACGCAAAATGTCTTGTTTACAATTGGGCGCCGTGACGCCTAGGCGTCGCCTAGGCGACGCCATGACAAGAATGCCTAAGCATGGATACTCTGAAGGTGTGTCGGGACACGAGTCATCATCATAGCAATGCAAACGGCCTCCTTTTGTGTTCGCTGAGCAGCAAGATCAGTGGTAGAAGGCTGATGCTGAATCCAGACCTCCGTAAGAGTCTTAGCACGAGCAACAAATGATGTCATGTCTGCAACATCGAGAGCCTGAAGATCGGTAATAATGTCATAGAGGTGCTGGAGGCTGCCCTTGTCGGAGTATAAGGAGTGGAGCTCATCCCACATACCATTGGTCGTCTCATGATACATGACCATTTGGTAGGGCTCACCCTCCAGGAAATTGAGGAGCCACGTCTGAACACGACCGTCGTTGCGCAACCAGTCGTCGGTAGGAGGAGAAGGAGGTCCCTGAGTAAGATGATGAACAAGGCCTTTGGCCTGAAGAACTCGGCAAACCGAGTGCACCCATGGGATGAAATTCTTCTTTCCAGACAGAGAAATGGTGGTGATCCGCAGCTCATCGTGGATTTCAGAAGGAGCCGGGCGGTCTGCAGAGGGGTTAGTCGGGCGGTCTGCAGAGGGGTTAGCCTCCTGGCCGGTGAAGTCAACGGAGAATCCCATGTAGCCCGGAGAGGCCGCAGTGAGCAGAAAAGGGGCGCGGCGGGAAGATGAAGGCGCCGCGAGAGAGAACTCTTGCACGACAAGCCCGCACGGTTTATAGACGAGGCCGCGGTGGGTAGTCAAGGCGACAAGAGCAGCGACAAGCACTGAGAGAGAAAGGGAGGTCGCGACCTTAGTGCGGATAGACAAACCACACGGTCACAGTGAACACACTAGCGGCCAGAGAATGAGCGACAAGAGAGGTCGACTCGAACAGAACACGAGATTAGGCGCATCGGTTAGGGAGAGAGACCGCGCGAGAAGGAGAACCGGCGAGAAGGAGAACTCGGGCGGTAAGGAGAGGCAGCAGGTAGGAGAAGCCACGAGAAGAGGCCGCGAGTAGGAGAACTCAAGCGGCTAGGAGAAGGCAGCGGGTAGGAGAAGTCGCAAAAAGAAGCCGCCAGTAGGAGAACTCGAGCGGCAAGGAGAAGGCAGTGGGTAGGAGAAGTCAAGCGGCAAGAGGGGGGGCGGCCTTCGCGCGACAAGAAGAAAAGACGCGCGACTCAGAGACCGCGCGACAAGAAGGAAGCCGCAGCGGACAGAAAGAGAGGCCGAACCGGGAGAGGGTCCCACGGGTCAGGGGAGAAAAGAGGGTATAAGAGAGAGGGGGGGGGTGGAACCACGGGAGAGAGAGGGAGAGGATGCGGCTAGACCGCAGGTAGGCCGGCGAGAAGAGGAACCCGCGGATAGAAGCAGGTAGGAAAGGAGAGGCAGCAGAGCAGTCTGCGGACAGGGGAGGAAGGCGGTCTGGGCGGTTAGAAAATGGGAGACCGCAGGGACCGGGAACCTCCCTCTGAATCTGATACCATGTTAAGAGAGCACAAAACCTGTATGTATTGATTGTGTGTGTAAATACAAAGAGAGAATCAAATATATAGGAGAGAGAAGGTGAGAAGAAATCTTACACAAGATGTGAGATTAAAAAGAGAAGGAAATACAATAAAGAAAGGAGCCCAATAATGGGTCTTTTATGAGGGCTTTTCTAACAACAATAAATATTGTTTTTGCAATTTGAAAATGTTATTTGAGTTTGAGTCTTAAAATTAAAAAAATTAACATTTTTTACCCACACGGGTAATTTAAGTTATTTTTTATATTTTAAGCAAAAATAAAAAATGATTCTCTTTGTTTTTTAAAAAAGGTATTTTATATTAATTAAAATATTTTAAAAAAATTTAGAAATTTAAAACGAATTAATTCAATTGGAAAAACGAGTAGATCACTTAGAGAGTAGCGTAGGGAACTTGACCCAACAGATGAACAATTTGATGAAAGCGTTAGAGATTCTCATGGCTAATATGGGTAGTGTCGGACATGTCATGAACGGACAACGCACGTCTGTAAACAATATAGAAACTACCATGCACATAAATCGAGCACTTACCCTGGCTGACAAAGTAAACTCGACTTCGGGCTTTACGGTCGGGTGGATGCGAGCATATACGACCAGGAATCCACCAAGGCTCTCGCCCGTGAAGCTGTTTGAGACCAGCTGCGTGCGTTTGAGCTTACGCATATGTCTGCGCGCCGCAGCCTCAACATTGAGCGCAACCTGGGCGAGGCGCTCAAGACGCGGGATCTCGCCGCTGCCGAGGTGGTCACCCTGAAGGCCGATCTGGAGGTCTCCCAGAAACTTCTCACTCTCCGCCCAGCGACTGAGGTATGTGAAACTTTAGAGGCCCGCCTAATGGCTATTCCCGCCATTGAGTCACATTTAGTTCTAATGAATTTTTTTCAGGATTTCGCCCAAACCCGGCTATCACGCGTGCGGGAGACTGTTCCTAGGTGCGAGATCACGTTGCTGAAGACCGAGCTTAAACGAGGGCAGGAGGCCAAGGCACCGGTTCCGTCGCCGCCGGTCGAGAAGGTCAAGCATCGCCAATATTCTAACTATGAGATAAAAGTGATGATGCAGGAGAATGCGCAGGCGGCGGTCAAGTGCGTGATCCAGGTGCTGCGAGAATCTGGGTTTCTGAATGAGGGAGGCGAAACGCTCACGCCACGCGGGATACTGTCTTGGTTGTTCGATCCCATCACTAAGCCAGCGGGAGAGGATGACTCCCAGGGCAAGGATGCCGAAGTTATCTTTGGCGAGAACGACGGGTAACCTTTTTGTTGGGATATAAAGTTATCTTTTTGCCGAAATGCCTTTTTTCTTGTTAGTTTTCACTTCTCTCTTATTGTCATTCACAAATGCTTCCGCATATTCTCTCAAACCTTAGGCTCTTAGGTGATGACCACAGTCCGTTCGCTCGATAGATTAATTAGGTAAACTTTGCCGAGAAGGGCCGAGAGGGACATGCCAAAGAGGCACGTTGAAAGAACTCCTGCCGAGAGAAAGGTGCCGAGAGGTGTCTGAATCACCTTATCCCTACTTAAGATAGGTGTTAGTTGTTTGACAACCCGTTGGCGAAGCTCTTCGCAATGCCTGTCATGAGTCTAAGAGCCCCGTCAGCTAGGTGAGAGCCTGACAGCAGGAGCGGTTCCGGATCTAATTATCCCAAGCACTTTACGTCTTGCCGCCGAGCGAGCCTTCAAATCTGCAAGCTAGTGGGAGCCTGGACAGCGGGTCTACTCAGGGCCATCGAAACCACAAACTTTTTACCTTACCCCCAAGCGAGCCTACGGCCCTGTCAGCTAGTGAGAGCCTGGACAACGGGTCTACTCGGGGTCGAGTGCGCCTTCCAGCTCTGCCAGCTGATGAGAGCCTGGTCAGCGAGATCTACTTGGGGTCGTTCAAATCACAACTTTTTACCTTACCCCCCAAGCGAGCCTACGACCCTGCCAGCTAGTGAGATCCTGGACAGCGGGTCTACTCGGGGCCGAGTGCGCCTTCCAGTCCTGCCAGCTGATGGGAGCCTAGTCAGCGGGATCTACTCGGGGTCGTCCAAACTACAACTTTTTACCTTATCCCCCAAACGAGCCTACGGCCCTGTCAGCTAGTGAGAGCCTGGACAGTGGGTCTACTCGTGGTCGAGTGCGCCTTCCAGCCCTGTCAGCTGATGAGAGCCTGGTAAGCGGGATCTACTCGGGGTCGTTCAAACCACAAATTTTTACCTTACCCCCCAAGCAAGCCTACGACCCAGCCAGCTAGTGAGAGCATGGACAGCGGGTCGACTCAGGGCCGAGTGCGCCTTCCAGCCCTGCCAGCTGATGGGAGCCTGGTCAGCGAGATCTACTCGGGGTCGTTCAAACCACAACTTTTTTACTTTATCCCCCAAGCGAGCCTACGTCCCTGCCAGCTAGTGAGAGCCTGGACAGCAAGTCTACTCGGGGCCGAGTGTGCCTTACAGCCCTGCCAGCTGATGGGAGTCTGGTCAGCGGGATCTACTCGGGTTCATTCAAACCATAACTTTTTACCTTACCCCTCAAGCGAGTTTGCGGCCCTGCCAGCTAGTGAGAGCTTGGACAGCGGGTCTACTCGGGGCCTAGTGCGCCATCCAGCCCTGTCAGCTGATGGGAGCCTGGTCAGCGGGATCTACTCGGGGTCGTTCAAACCACAACTTTACGCAAACTTCAAGAGAAACAAGCCTGAAACAATTGAATCAATTCATTATAATAGGATGCACAATCTTACCCCGACTAAGGGTATAAGCGCTTCAGGTCGTCGTCACTCCAGGTGTGGCCCATGGTCACTCCTTCCACATCCTGGAGGGGGTATCCTCCCAACCCCAGGGCCTTTTCAACTATGTAGGGACCCTCCCAGTTAGGATTGAGCTTCCCAACGGCTACCGACCTTCCAGCAGCGTCGACCTTCTTCAAGACCAGATCTCCTTCTTTGAACGGTTTGATCCTGACATGTTTATCGAAGTACTTGGTCATCCTCCGCTTAATCTCCTCCTGTCTGACGGTGGCCACGTCGCGAAGTTCCTCTACCATGTCCAGCGAGAGTCGCAGCTCCCCTTCATTTTCTTCCCTTCATTCCTCATCTCCTCTGCTGGCGGCCACGACTCGCGGAGACCGAACCTCGAACTCCACGGGCAGGACCTCCTCGCATCTATGAGAACGTTTGAAGGGGGTCTTCCCGGTGGCCGTGTTGGTAGTTGTCCGCAGAGCCAATAACACCAAGGGGAGTTGCTCTACCCAACTCCCTCTTAAGTTCTATATCTTCTTCTTAAGCAGATTTACGATGATTTTGTTTGCCGCCTCCACCTGGTCGTTGCTCCTTGGGTGGTGGACGGAGGCAAACCTGAGGTCGATCCCCAACTGGGCGCAGAAACTGATGAATTCTTCGCTTGCAAACTGGGGCCCGTTATCCGTGACAATGGCTTGAGGCAATCCATGTCGGCAGATGATCTCCCCTCATACAAAATATATGATGACTTGGGAGGTCACCTTGGCCAACGCCTTGACCTCCAGCCATTTTGAGAAATAATCAATCATGACCATAAGGAACCTTATCTGCCCGCTTGTCGGGGGAAAGGCCCAACCAAATCCATCCCCCAGATGGCGAAAGGTCGTGGCGTCGTGATGCTCTGAAGCCTTTGAGCAGGCAAGAGTTGGAGGGGGCATATAGCTGACATTTTTGCTACCTCTTTGCAAACTTCGTCGTATCCTTTCTTAGGGATGGCCAGAAGTACCCCTGTCTGACCACCCTTGCTTCCAAAGTTCTGCCTCCCGAGTGACTGCCACATTCGCCAGTGTATTTCCTCCAGGATCCGCGGGATCTCCTCTTCTGCCACGCATCGCGCCCGGAGCCCCGACAACATCTTCTGATGCAGCCCTCCTTCATGCATTAAGTAATGTGTTGATTTGTGCCTGAAGCCCTTTGCATCCCTGGTTCCTTCGGGAAGTTTACCAGTAGTTAGGAAAGCTATGAAGGGATCCACCCATAAGGGTTGTCAATCCACTTCCATCAACTCTCCCTCCTCGATCGCCAGGTGGAACAGCTCGGTCAATGTTCCTCCACCCCGGGGTCCAAATTTAGCCAACCGACCGGCTGTTGTATTCTCCTCCCCGGGGACATGCTGGACTGAGAATGTCCGGAACCCGCCAACAATCACCCTTACCTTGGACTAGTATTTTATGAGGGTATGCTCTCTAGCCTCATACTCACCCCTGATCTGCGACGCCACCACCAACGAGTCCATGAACACTTCCACGTCATGTACCCCGAGCTCTTTGACCATTCGCAGCCCTGCTATGACGACATCGTATTCCGCCTGATTGTTGGTGACGGGGAAGTGCAAAACCACTGCATGTTCTATAGTGACCCCCTGAGGGATTACTAGCACTACCCCTCCCCCTAGAGAATGCTTCCCCGAGGCTCCATCAACCAACATCTTCCAAGAATCTCGTGTCGGTGGCTTCTCACCTTCTACCTTGATGACGTAGTCTGCCAAGAAATCGGCCACCGCTTGCGGCTTAATGGAGAACCGTGGCGCAAAAGTGATATCAAACTCACTCAACTCGATGGACCACTTGGTCAACCGCCCCAAGTGCTCCACCCCTTCGAAAATCTTGTGTAAGGGGTGGTATGTCACTACCTTGACCTAATGGGCCTGAAAGTATGGTCTAAGCTTCCTGGCCGAGATAATCAAGGAGAAGGCCAACTTCTCCAGGATGGGGTAACAGAGTTCAGCCTTCTTCAAGACTTTGTTGACGTAGTAGATGGGTAACTGTTTCTTCCCTTCTTCCGTGACAAAAACAGAGTCACAGCCTCCGCCCCCACCCCGAGATACAAAGCTAGATCCTCCCCCTCCTTCGGGCTCTGAAGGAGCGATGCTCGGGAGAGTTGTCCCT
This sequence comes from Platanthera guangdongensis, assembly GCA_039583875.1. Classification (NCBI taxonomy): domain Eukaryota; kingdom Viridiplantae; phylum Streptophyta; class Magnoliopsida; order Asparagales; family Orchidaceae; genus Platanthera; species Platanthera guangdongensis. The sequence continues at coordinate 126,529,390 of CM077159.1, read as the reverse complement.
TGAATGCCTGGAAAGCTTCCTCACATTCATGTGCCCACTCGAACTTCTGGTTTTCTCGCGACACTTTGAAGAAAGGTGCGTATTTCTCCCTAGCCCGGGAGAGAAACCTACTTAGCCTAGCGAGCTTACCCGTCAGGAGCTGAACCTCCTTAGTGTTACGTGGTGAATCCAAGTCCATGATGGTCTTTACCTTATCGGGGTTAGGCTCTACCCCTGTAGGGGTTAGAAGATGGCCAAGAAACTTTCCTTGGCTTGCCACAAAGATGCAATTCAAGGGGTTTAGCCGCATCTTGTATTTTCGCAAAGTGTCGAACGTTTCTTCCAAGTCAAGAAGATGGGAGTCCACCTCCCTGCTTTTCACCATGAGGTCGTCAACATAGACCTCCAGATTTCTCTCCCTCTGGTTTTGGAAAACCCGGTTCATCATACGCTGGTACGCAGCTCCCACGTTCTTTAGCCCAAAGGACGTCATCTTATAGCTGAAGTATCCCTCCCTCGTGATGAAGGAGACATCTTTGACATCGGGGGGGGGGGTGCATTAGAATCTGATGGTAACATGAAAAGCATCCAAAAAACTCATAATAGAAAAATCGACGGCTGAATCAACCAACGCGTCGATCTGAGGCAGGGGATAGCAATTCTTAGGGCATGATTTATTCAAAAGCGAAAAGTCTACTCACATTCTCCACCTCTCATCTCCTTTTTTTTACCATTACCACATTAGAGACCAAGCCTGGATACTGAATCTTCAATACGGAGGAGCTTCTTTACCTCCTCACAGATGGGCTCCTCCAGCTTCGTGGCGACGACCCTCATTTTCTGGCGGATGGGGCGTGTCCTGGGGTCGAGATTCAGACGGTGGCATGTCATGTCCGCATCGATGCCTGACATGTCTGTCGAGCTCCAAGTGAAGACGTCTTTGTTCTTTTGGATGCACTCTCGCATCCTCTCCTGATCCTCAGGGCTCAAGCGGCCGCTGATCCTCACCCGATCGGCCTTCCCCTCCCTGGTGAAGACCTCCATCTCCACGACCTCCTCTGTCGGCTCCAACCGGGATTGCTCCCCTCCAATCATCGGCCCTCCACCATGCTCTGGCTTTTCCTCTTCTCCTGTTTCGTCAACCTCCATTACCTCTAACTGACTTCCCTACAGCTCCACTCCCCCCGGGTCTCTACCCCTGCTTCACCCTCTCTCTGTTCCTTCTCCACAGCTTTCTCCCCGACCTCCACTATGCTCACTACCCCCTCCTCTGCAACCTCCCCTTGTGTCGTCAGCTCCTTCTACAACTCCTCTGCATCCGCCACCCAAGATATGGTGTTGACAGCCGTCACATAGCATTGTCTTGCCACCTTCCGATCTCACCTGATTCGGACCTGGACTCCTCCACTGTTGAACTTAAGACATTGATGGAATGAGGAGGGGACGCAACGAAAGGCGCTGATGAGGGGGCGCCCAAAGATGACATTGTAGCTGCTCGGAGCGTCAACAATGACGAATCGACAGTTCCTCGACCCCCCCCCCCCAGCGTCACGTGCATTCTCACCCCTCCCTCAACTTCCTTCCTCTCCCCCGAAAACCCAAACAACAATCCATCTGAGGTCATCACCCTCCGAGCCTCCACCTTCATCTCATCGAACGCCTTCTTGAAGATCACGTTCACCGAGCTCTCATTGTCCACCAGAATCCTGGAGACCGTGAAGTTCTCTACGGCCGTCTGGATCACCAAGGCGTCACAGAACGGGTCTTCGTATTTTGGCATGTCCTTCGACGAGAAGGTGATCTCTTCCTCCTCGGGGGGGAGCCAGGGAGGTCGAGGCGACGCTCCTCCTGTACATGGTTTGGAATCTCCCCTTTCAGGTGGCCTCAATCCCCACTTCCTTGTGGATCACTCCAAACCCTCCTCGGGCTCCCACATCCGTCATGTCCTCAGACCTATCCTCTCCTCCCCCTGGCAGAACTTCCTTGATCCTCACGGGCGGCTGCTGCTGCACTTGCCTCTGGCTTCCCTCGTCTCCAGAAATTTTGGGCAGGTGGTCGTCGTGTAACCCTCCACCTGATGAAAGTCACAGAAAGGCAACGTCACCCTGCCTTTTCTTCTTCTTCCTCCTCCCCTAGCTCCTCTTCTCTTTCCCCTTGCTCGGGCGATCGACATCGCCTCCTGCAGCTGCAGGAGAGGGGCTCTCTGCCCCTGCCTCCAAGTCGGCAGATTAAACCTTCCCTGACCGCGGAAGTTCTCTCCTCCTTGGAATCCTCCCCCTGCCCCCACCCCCCCGGGGGGGGGGGGGGAGGGGAGACCTTGAGGCCTCCAGGCCAACCGGTTGTTCGATTTCGTATGCCCCCAACCTTGGCGTTGCTCCTGGTGCTCCTGACCTCGGGGCTCTTCCTTTCCTCTCTCTGCTCTCTCTGCTTCCCTGCTCCGGGCTCCTTCACATCAACCACCGCCAACTTGGCTGCTTCTTGGCGAACGTCGGGTTGGCTGCTTCAATCTCTATCTCCTTCGCCGCCCTCTCCATCAGTTCTTCGAAAGAGAGGGGGCACTCTTTTCAGCTCCATGCTAAAGAACTCAGATCTCAATCTCAGGGTAAACGTGAACATCAGTGTGTACCCTGGGACCTCCTGAACTAGAAGGATCTCCTCCTGGAACCGATCGACATAGTGCCCCAGCGTCTCCTCCGGCTTCTGCTTGCTGGCAAACAAGCTCTCCGCCCCCTTCTTCCTCTTCTTCAACGCGGAGAACCTCAACAGGAACCCACGACGCAGATCTTCAAAGGAATAGATGGAACTTGCGGGAAGTTGATGAAACTAGTCTCTGGCCTTCTCCTTCAAAGTGATGGCGAATAGCCTGCACTTGAAGGCGTCCGACATCCGCCTAATGGAGATGGCATCTTCAAACCACTGAACATGTTGCACTGGTTCATCCCTCCCCGTGTAGTAAGACATATCTGGTTCTCAGAACCCGTCGGGGACCGGGGCAGATACAATCATTTCACTGAAAGGGCTCCCGCCCACAACCTAGCGAGAGGGCACATCCCGCGGCCTCGGCTCGCTAACCCTGTCAGCACTGGCCTGCCCGGGGAAGAGTTCACGCCCGGCGATATCCCTCTCGGCATTCTCTGTCGGAGCCTCCTTCCCAGGACGCTGTCCGGGAGCGTTTTCGCCCAAATAAGTGGTCGCAACTACTGGAACCGAAGACGTTGCCCAGTCGCTTCTTGTAGTGAAAGCCAAATGGATGGTCTACAAGACTTCCCACCTGAATTCTTGCAAACCTCTAGGGGAAGCCAAGTAAATTTACCACTGGACCAAACTGGGCGGGAGGCTTCTCGCACGCCTAGGCGGAAGCCCTTCCGCCTGCTTCACTTATCTGAACGGATCATCCTAGGCCCAAGGAACTCTGTCCAGTTACTGATGTTTTAAGAGCGAGAGCTACACTCAGCGCCTTGGGACAAAAAGCGACGAGAGCGTTGAGAGCGAAACCTACACTCAACGCCTTAGGACCAAAAGCGTTGAGAGCATTGAATGAAGGAGCTACACTCGACGCCTTAACTCAGAAAACGCCGAGAGTGTTGGGAGCGAAACTTACACTCAAAGCCTTGGGACCAAAAGCGTTGAGAGCGTTGAGTGAATGAGCTATACTCGACGTCATGGATCCAAAGAGTTCTGCCCACTCCGGGGGCTTTCCTCCTATCCAGGCGGAAGCCTTTCCGCCTGCTCTGGTGAAAGACTCTTGAATTACCTGTCCTGAGGGAAAAACTCACTCAGCGAATATGGGGTTGTACATATATCTCATTAACTATGCACTATGTAGTTGGGTCAATTCCACTATGCTGGCACGAGATCTAAATGTCACGAACGAAAAGATCAGTGGTCTATAAGTCACGTTGTGAATCTAAGTTCGTAATGTAAGGCTGCAGGATAACTAGTAAATGGGTATGGCAACTAAGAGCGTCGGCTAATCGGTTCGTGACACCAGGCTTGTGTTTTAAGTGAAATGTGAACGCTTGTAGGTCAGTATCCCACTTTGCGTGGCGTCTAATCTCTCTTTGGGAATTTAGATGCTTTAGTTTTTTGTGGTCTGTATTCAACACAAACTCAGGCCGGATCAGGTAATACCTCCAGTGGAGGAGATCCTGGACGATAACATAGAACTCTATATTATACGTGGAATACCTAGTTTTAGCTTTGTTCAACCTCTCACTAAAAATATTATAGGCCGACCTTCCTGACTCAAAACTACGCCAATGCCTATGATGGATGTGGCATAGTAAACCACAAAAATTTTAATAAAAACAAGCAATGTTAATACAGGTGAACTCGTGAGTTTCTCCTTAACTGATAAAAAATGAGTTTTTGGCTTCCTTAGTCCAAATAAACAATCACTTTTTAAAACAATTGGTAACAGGTGCAATTAGTACGATAAACTTTTGTATGAAACGCCGATAAAAAGATGATAGCCCTTGAAATCTTCGAGCCTCGGTAATTGTCCTTGGGCTAAGGCATGATTTTATCGTCTTGACCTTTTTTCTCTATCAACTTTAATACTCTCAGATGAAATGATATGTCCTGGAAAGATCAGGCTATCAATCATAAAAGTGCACTTCTTCCAATTTACATACAATTTATTCGTGAGCAGGATTTCTAATCCTTGCCTCAAATGAGCCAGGTGTTGATTAGGATCAAGACAATAAATCAAGATATCATCAAAAAATACCACTACGCAGACTCCTATGAGTGTTCTAAGCATCAAATTCATCACTGGCATAAAGGTATTGTGAGCATTGAAAGATAAAAAGGCATCACCAACCACTCGTATCAACCCTCTCTAGTCATAAATGAAGTCTTCCATTCATGCCCATGTTGAATTCTAATATGGTTGCATCCACTCTTCAAGTCAATCTTCGAAAACACGTGGGATTCATATCTAGCATGTCATCTAATCGAAGAATCAAAAAGCAATATTTGATAGTAATTTTGTTACTCCTCGATTGTCAACAGATACGCCAAGTCTCATCTTTTTTGGGAACTAGTAATGCAGAGATGGTGCATGGACTCATACACTCTCTAACATGACCCTTCGAAATCAGCTCAGTCATCTACTTATGTAGCTCCTCATGTTTTTTTGGGGCTCATACGATAATAAGGTAAATGAGGTAAACTAACTTCTAGCATAAGATCAATGCAATGCTGGATATCTCTTATTGGAGGAAGCTGATCGGGTTACTCCACCGGCATAATCTCAGAGAACTCATCAATGAGAGGTCATATTGTGCTAGGGATGTCTAACGTAGTAGGAGTGGCATCAAGACCAGATAAAATATAACCTACGTCGTTATCCCTCATCTCCTCCTGAAGTTTTGGCCCAGTCAGTAACATAATGGAAAAGGGAAAGCATACAACAGAAATAGTGCTAAATGGGTGTGCAGATCTCTCTGGGGCTCTAGGAACAAGATTATTCCTCTGGGAAAGAAGAACAATCTTGCGTCTATTGCACTCAAAGGAATGAGAGTTCTTAACACCGTCATGGATGACATGTTTATCAAACTACAAGGGTCAGCCCAGTAGGATGTGACAAACCTCGATAGTAGCAATGTGACACCAAACAAAATCCTGATACGTACTACCTATGAAAAACTTGAAACACTGGTGTGTGATAGGAATGGTTGTGCCACTAGTGACCAATGACTGACTGTAGGGTTTTCCTAGGGATTGCGACTTCAACTTTAACTTAACCACGATGCGTTGAGAAACAAAGTTTTACGTACTACCATTATCTATGATGATGGAGCAAAATTGTCCATCTATGCGGGCGGTCGTACGAAAAATATTGTTCCTCAACCAATCATCTTCAATGGGAGTCCTAGGAGTTAACAGACTATGTCGGAGAACACACTAATTGTTCGAGTTGCTCTCCCTCAACTCCACACTCACTCTCTAACTCGGGCTCAAGGGTCGGGATCAGGTTGGGAGTCACTAAGGACGACCGCAGGCTCAGGTTTTGCACCACTCTCAGAATCAATGACGGCGACGAAGTAGCGTCGCGGGCACTCAGAAGATTTATGACCCGATTTCGTACACTTAAAACATTTAAAAGTGTCAGGTTGTGGTCTAGTGCATATAATCCTTGCCTCTAGAGGATACGGTAGGGAGTGTAGGGGTGTACTTGGGGGAATGGTTGGACGAGAGGGTCCGAAGGTACTAACCGCAGGAGTGGAGGTGTGAGTAGGCGGCAGCCTATCAGTAGACCTAATCCCGGATGTCCTTTCTTGCAATGCCTCTAATCTACGTGTGCGGCTCAAGACCTCTCCTAAGTCCTTATAATCAAGAAGCTCTAATTGATCTCTAATGGAATAGTGTAACCCGTTCAGATAACGGGAAACAAATATGTCATCATCATCTTGAAGGTCGAGGCGAGACTAGAGTACAAGGAACTCATTCGTATACTCATCCATGGATAATTTGTCATGTCCTAGGTTGTGGAACCTACAATATAGAGTTTACACAAAATCAGAGGGGATGTATCGCTTTCGCAGTTGTGCCTTGAATTTGGTTAATGTGATGATGGGGTCATGCCTAAATTAAATATAGATCGCTCTAATTGTCCTTACTAAACTAAAGCGGATCCTTTCGGTCAAAGGGTGGTATGTTCAACTTGTCTAGCTTGAAGCATTTGCTTCCAAGTCAGGAAACGGTTCATCGTATCGCACCATTCTAAACAACCTTCGAGCTTTAATCACCCTTCAAAATCAACTAGATCTAACTTGACTCTCGTATCCGAACGGGGTTGGTTACGTGGTTTGGGTTCGGGGTATGCAAATTCTAAATATCTAGGGTTAAGGTTTGCTTCGTCAACCAGGGTGGGCCTCCAATTTAGGTGCATGGTGGCTTTTATATTGTTAATAGAAGTGTGAAGTACATTTGCAATGTGTCAAACACTACCAATATAAGTGGTGAGAGTGTCTACCGCTTTCAAACAAATAGTTCATTCGTTGGGTCAAATCCCCTATGTAGGTCTTTAAATGATCTGCACGTTTAAAATATTTCAATTGATTCTTGGTTAATTTAAAATTTCTTTTTTTTAACAAGTAGAACTCTTTAAATAAAAAAAATAACTCAAATATTATAAAAGACTTTTAAGATTCGAGATTACCTGAGCGGGGAAAGAAATTTATTTTATTTTATTTCATTTTAATTTATTTATTTATTTCAAAACTTTAAAATTCAAACTCAAATGACAATTTAAAATTGCCTAAAAATATATATAGATGTATATTTTTAAAATAATGAAAGAGTAGATCTAATTTTAAAAGAATTTTTTTAAAAAATAAATTTTTTTTTATTTTTTTTAAAACCCGGATCGCATGATTCGTGATAGGAGCGAATCAAATCAACGCCCTGATACCAAACTGATGTAGGTCGAGAGTGCCCATAATCGAATTCTCGTGCGTAACAACTCTCTCAATGATGAATTGCACTAAAACTGTTAAGCTTTATTCGAGGACTCCCCTTTGAGTGCCTAATGAATCGAGCCAAAACAAAATCCGAACAACCACAAGCAAAATCGCAATCAAAAATTTATGAGTAAACGGTAATAGAAAACAGTGTGAATGTAAAAGCAAGCTTATAGTAATTTAGTGGAGCGCATAATCCTTCTAATAATTTCAAGCAAGGATACCTAACGAGTGCAGCGCGGCTAACAGTGTTGTTGGCGGGTAATAGAGGAGGAGGTTGTCATCGACGTTATCGGTGCACGGGGGAAGCATGAACCGATCTCTGGACAAGGTGGTGGTCACAAGTCTTTGAATACGTGGCGGTGGCGGATCATCTGTTCAGCAGAGAAGGCTCGCGCGATGGGAACGTTGCACGGCGAACGAGACGGCGCTGGTTTATCGTCGGAAGTCAACGACAATGTTGGAGCAGTGACGGCGTCTGGCTGGGGAATCGTTCTGACGTCTGGGACCAGGGTTAAAGAGCAGTTTGCGGAGGGTAAAAATGTCAGCCGACAACTCAGAGAAACAAGAGTCGTTTTTCTGAAATTCGGGTTGCTCCTTTTCTTCCTCGAGGACTCCTCCTGTAGAGAGCAAAAATATTTCTTTCTAAATTTCCTCTTCCAAAACCAATTGGTATTACAGAAAGCAATATTTGGAAAACAAATTATTTAGAGTATCTGGTTATCAGGAAAGGAAATCAAAGAAGTATTTTTGGAATCAAATTTTTGGAAGAAGTTAATGGGGGGAAATTTTGGAACGATATGAAAGAAAAAAAATACAATTCGGCCTTATAAAAAGACCATGTCGTGAGGAATTAAGGCAACCCCGGATCAGTAAAGAAATGTCTCCTCGTTTTTCTACCCTTGTCGGTCTCTACTGCGGATCCAGACGCTCCGGCCTTCCATCCCCGTGCCATCCGCCCGTGCCTCCCTTGCTACGATCCAGTTCGTCGTCACCTTCACTCCACACGACGACATAAGAGCCACCGGCGACTCCATCCTGCTTCAACAATCTCGTGGTGCCGCCTTCCGCCGACGACCCAGTGGTTGTCGTCGACCTCGATCCAACCTTTTGGCATTCCATTCGAGACTTACTTGACCTACGGGTGCCATCGACTTCAACCATTCCTTCCGACATCCCGCCAGCAAGAACACTCTTCTTTGCACAACGGACTTGGGACGGAACTTCCCTCTGCGGTATCCATGTTGTATCCTTGCTCCAATCAATTAGTGCATTCTTATGTGCTCCGATAAATAATCTTAAGCATACCCGGACGTTCAAACTGCTTTTACTGTTGTCACTAATAAATTTTTTTTTGTGATTCTTGCTTGTGGATGTATTGATTTCGTGGAGGTTCGACTCATAAAATAATAAAGATCTTAACCTCGAACAAAAGCTAATGATTTTTATTGAAGTCCAAACCGTCACGAGTGATTTTGCACGCGACAGCTATGTTTAGACGCTCTCGGACTAGCCTACATCAATATCAGAGCCCCAAGTTCGGGCTTTGTTTCGATGTGCAGTTGTAGAATCTATAGGTTTACTGATGGCTAGTTATCAACATTATCCCTCTTGTCTATTTGAGGATCTTGAGTTGTCTATACCCGATCTCATAGAGCCCCTCTGGGGATATTATGATGATTATCCTCGTCCCCGACCCATTGCTCATAGAGTTCGTGTTGACTCTTCAACACAATGCGATTATCGTAGGAGATACTACTGCGATGATCATCGTTTTAAGGAGAGTGTTGAGTATGGGATTTGTAGAGTTTCCCCACCGTTTGATGGTTTGTCGAGTCCTAAGGCCTTTAGCTAGCAGCTCATGGATAGGGGATATTATATATATGGCATGGCATGGCATTGAGAGGACCATTTTGCAAGATCGTCTTTAATTGGGTGGAGATGAGAGAAGATTATGTCACATGCAACAACCGATGTCATATAAGAGTTTCCTCCTAGAGCAATAAATTACCCTTTAGCAAGGATCCAGGTCAGTTGCTAGTACAAAAATTATTTTGACGAGTTAGTGGTGAGTAGAGACATTCATGACGAGTCTGTCACAGTTGCTATTAGATTCCATTCTAAATTTTGGTCAGTGATCTATGTAGCATTGAGCGGTCATCAGTTAGAGTCTGAAGAGCAGTCACTTCAACTCTCCCTTTGTTACGAGCATTCCTTGAGATCCGCTAGATTTAGTCGAGTAAACTTGCACCCTGACCATCTCGCCACGAGTCCTCCTAGATACTTAGTTTTGTCACCCCGGTGAAGTACATTGTCCAATAAGTTATCTGCTAACATGACTCTTATCCTATGGTACCGGAAGAGAGTGAGCATGAGCGACCCAGTGATCATATAGTGATGTTTCCTTCCCCTACCCAATGCATCAACGTAGTTGTTACCTCATTCATAGACGTGTCATCGAATACACCCACACACTGACCCCCTTGTGAGTAGCTACTCTGCAGTCTCTTTTATTCGACAAGTCTCACTATGAGTGATAGCCGAGAGCCGGTTAGCTACCGTGTTGTGATTACCATGCCCACTAGCGACCATCAAGATGAGCACCACCCATATGACCAGACCTAAGAGGAGCACCCCATCGAGCCTCCGAGAGAGACACATGATGAGCAATATTGGAAATAGTCGGCACATCTCAGTGTTACATCATGATGTTGTTGACTTTTTTGACATCCCTTCCGTCGTTTGTTGCATATGCAACGAATTTCTCTATCTACTGCCAAGTGAACATCCAGATGAATCATGTTTCCTAAGAAGCATTGGGCATGCTATGAGCTCTTATCTTAGTATTAATGTCTCATGCAGTCACTTGAATGATCTTCACAAATATTTTTACACCTGCTAAAAGAACCTTCAAATATACCACCCATCTTTAGAGTCTTCCACCTCTATATAAAGTTTGTGCTTACTGAGTCAATTAGGTCAGTCATTTATCATTTGCATATGTTGCATAGTATGCTTAGTTATTAAAGGCGCAAGGCGCACCAAGGCGCAAAGGAGTCTTGGAGCCTAGGCGGAAGGCTCAAGACACAGGCGCGCGTCTGACAAAGATAAGGCGCACTCACATCCATTTTAAATAATCATCTTCAAACATTATTTCATCTTCTCGATTAGATTTTTCATCTATTCTACAAATTATGCATTCAATACTATCATTTATATCTCTTGAAAAATAAAATCAATGTGGTCACTTGCATCATATCTAAGTCCAACGCATAATTATCTTTCACAAAAATTAAATCATTAAAAAATTATTAAGTTCTTTATTATTTCTTTCTTTATTTTTGAAAAAAAAAATTACAACAAAAATCTCACTCAGACGCGTCTTTTATGTTCTAAAGGTGCACGAAGGCGCACACCTCTAAATTGTTGAGCCTTAAGCCTTAGGCTTGCCTGATACACGTCTTAAACAACATAGATGGTATGCATGTCATACAATGACGTAAAGTTATATTAAATAATGAACATTTTAAAATTTGCGCAAATCACATGAGAGGGCAAATTTTTAAGGAAGGTGATTTGGTGATGATCAAAAAAATATTTGAGAGGTTCTCATTGGAGACAACTATGAATTTGAGTGCTAGACGAATAAGTCCATACACTATCATGAGATCATCTGAGTCAAAATTCTTTGAGCTTGATATTCCTAAGAAATATGGTTGTCAACCTGCATTCAATGAAGTATATTTGATTCCAGATATGAGGCCACCTAGCTTTTGAGACCTTCAGCCTTCCCTTTCATTTTAAGTTCCCACATTTATCATAACCTTGTGTCTACCTCCAGCCACTATTACAAATCCCAGCATTCACCCATGACGACCTTCTATGGACAGTACACCTATTGGGAGCTATGAGATTGATATGTCAGAATTCTCGCAGTTGATTTCATTCTTGTCTGGCACACACTAGGCACATGACAACCTCCATTCATTTGAGATGAATACTTCTGAGCTGGGGAGATTGATGGAGATCATCAGACGGCTCGATTTTTCCTATTTTTGTATAGTTTCTTTTTTTAGCTTTGGGGGGGGGGGGGGGGGGGGGTTAGGTTACATTATTCAATTGGGTAATTAGGGTTGTCGGATACACTAAAACTTTTGAGCATCGAGAGTTGGCTTCCTACACGATAATTGTTGTTCTTCTTCATCCTCGGTGAGACACCGAGAATTCTATGCAGTGCCAACGTTGTTGGTTCGAATCTCCTGGTGTGCCAATACCCTTAACGTTACCGCCCGCCGCCTCACACATCTCGGACGAGTCCCCCCTAACCTACATTCACTGTTTGCATCCAACCAAGCTATGCCAGCACCTCTCCAAGGCCCTCCACTCCATTCCCCTTCCTCCGACCGCCAACCATTCCCTTGCATCCCTCCTTCCCATCCTCACTGTCTCCTACCACTGAGATGACCATCGCCAATCACTAACACCCCTCTGCAATTGTCGGTTCCCCTCTGCAAGCCCTCCAGCACTCCAATAAGTTTCGACCAACTCTCTTCCATCCCTTTCCCAACCTCCCCGGCCTAACCCAAGGTCGATCAGCCCTCGCCTTCACTTTCCAATTCTCCCCGGTCATCGGTTCCTCTACCAAAGCCCCTTCAATCCATAGCCCAAACTTTCCACTAATGTTTTTAACGTCGGACGACATGTCCGACATGTGGGCCGACATGTGGGCCGACATGTCCGACATGGGGGCCGATATGTCCAGTTTGAATAGAAAACGACTTGCATAATGAAAATATAAAGGTAATGGTGTTTTGCAATATGTTGACCGACATTTTGGATCAAATCCGCTATGTCGGCCGACAACGACATTTTAAAAAGTCGTTGATGTTTTACAATGTCGCCTGCCACGACTGTTTGTTGCTTCTCCTCCTTTCGATAGACCAGCTGGCCGCTATTGCACTTCTTCGACAGATCCGGAGCAGAAATCTCCACACTGACTCCCTCTTCTGCTACATCTACCAGCGCCAAACTCTCACACACTCCTCTAATGGAGCACCATCGACGGCGTAGGCTTCTTTCGTACTTCTAGCATCTATGCTCTCCGTCTTACATTTCAAGGTATTGACTTTGCCTTCATTTCTTTTTCATTCATCTTTCATTTAAACTTCTTCAATTTTGTGTGAAATCAGTGTCCAAATGATTCATTAATGTGACCTAACAGCCCCTGCATGTCATTTTATTGGCATTGAAGTGTAACGGTGGCTCTTTTTTATATCAAGATTCTTAGGTTGAGTTTTTTTTTAATTATGACAAAACATGAACATTGCTTGAAATTCATTATTTGGGCACATGGGACCATCAACTACCAAAGAAATGATCCTTTCTACGTTTGTCTGCCATTCCTCTAGATTGCTCTCGGTAGATTTAGTACTGTTAAAATGTAATGAAAAAGCTCATTAGGAGGAGCTCATATATAAGCCCATGTATATTCTATTTATTCCCACATTATAGATGTAGAAGGCTCTCCCTATCTTTCTCTCTATATAAGTGTATGTGCTCATGTATTTACAGAATAATAAAAATCTGGGTTATTTTTCTCTCTCTTGCATTTCTCTACATGGTATAAGAGCCATCGACCTTGTTCTAGGCGGTTAGTGTTTTTGCTAACCGCGGTCTCTCTTCCCTAACCGCCCATTGGTCTTGATCTAGGTGGTCTCTCTTCCCTAACCGCGGACCGTCCTTCCGAACCGCTCCTGCGGTGTCCGCCTTCTACTGGGGCTTCTCTTTTCTCTAACCGCTTCTCTCCTTTTCTCCACATCCTTCCACCCTCTCCTCCATGTCTCTCTCCAATTATAAAGGATCCTCTAGGCCTCGCTTCTCTCTTTCTGTTGTGCCCTCCTCTTTCTTGCCGCTCTTGCAGCGCATTCTGCCTCCTACTTGTCGTGTGGTCTGCTGGATGCACCCTCTTCCTTATCGATGCTTGTCGCGTGGTTAGCCTTCTGCTTGTCGTGCGGCTTGCCCGCTACGACCTCTCTCTTCCCTGCTGCTTGGCAGCTTGGTGTTCTCTGGTCGCCGCGGACTGTTTCTCCTCTACTCGCCTGCCAAATTTCGCACGAGTAGTCGCGGTTTTCTCCTCTCTATCAGCCGCGGTCTCTTCTGCCTGCTGCTCACTCTTACGTGACCTTGCCGAATAGTTCGTTGTGCACTCTCTTTACTCGCCAAGTGGGCTCTATCCGACGATCGTTCTCCTAGCCACTGCGAGCTCTTTTAGCTCTATCCACTGCTTCCTGGATCTAGCCGCCGCGGGCTCTCCTAGCCGTCCGGCCTCCTTCCTCTAGTCGCCAGGCCTACTTCATGGATCTAGCCGCAACGAGCTCTCCTAGCCGCTCGACCTCCTTCCTCTAGTCGCCAGGTCTCTCTTCTAGCCGCCCTTCTCTTGCTACTATGGGCGCTACGGCAACTCCCTCCCTTCCCGCACGTTTTGTTGTCCCGTCTTCTGAAGTTCGTGATGAGCTTCAAATAACCACCATCTCTCTTAGTGGGAAGGCCAATTTTGTCGAATGGGTCCATTCGGTTCGTCGTGTTCTACAGACCAAGTGTCTTCTCCACCATCTCACTCGGGCCAAACCTGCTGACCCTACCGATGACTTGCTCTGTGATAACGGCCGAGTCCAATCCTGGATAATTAATTCCATAGACATTGAGACATACCGCATGTCCATGTACAATGAAACAGCCAAAAAAATGTGGGATGAGTTGCATTCTCTCTACTTCGGCAAGGACAGCTTACAACACCTGTTTGACATTATCTCTCCTCTTCAATTACTGGACCATGGAATCACGGGCGACTTGACTTCCTTTGTTGCTACGGGTAAAACTCTGGTAGAAGCCTGGATACAACATCAGCCCCCTTCCACAGATCTTGCTACTCAACGGGCACAGAAGGAAGTTGTTGGGACTTGGGATAACTATGATGATGGCCTGTGTTCTCAGTCATCTTCACAACGTCAAGGCTCAAATTCTTTCCTCCTCCACGACACCCTCCTTATCTGATGTTTGTTCCATGTTGCTCAAGGTTACACCACCACCTGAGGTCCCTACCAGCTCTGCTCCAGCAGCCCCTTTTACCTAGTCCTGTTCCTCCGGCACGTGGATCTTCTACTCGGGGAGGTCGCTTCACGTCTCGGGGTCGGGGATGTGCGGGACGCTCTACTCTCAAGCATACTCACTGTGGTCGGGATGGTCATATTGAAGTCACCTGCTACTGCAAGCATGGTCTACCGCCTCATCTTACTGCTACAATTGTTGTTGCTCCTCATCACTCAGGCTCTACTCCTACTGGGTCCCACTCGTCTGCCCAGCAAGATATCAACGACCTTCGCAAAGAGCTTCAAAAGCTCCAAGGCGTTGTTAATCGCTCATCTGGCTCGGTTGATTCATTCTCCACCGAAGGTATCTCCAGTCTCTCTCATAGCACTCACTGGATCGTGGACTTTGGTGCTACTCACCACATTACCTCCCAGAATTCACCTCAGTACATGCACTATGATTATCCCAAATTCATCATTGTGGCCAATGGCGATACAACTCCGGTGTCTGGAGCTGCTGACCTGCGCCTCACTCCTACTCTCTCTTTGTCCTTGGTTCTTCATGTTTCGGGATCACCCTTCAATCTACTCTCTGTTAGTAAGTTAGCTCAGGATCTTGATTGTTGCCTAATCTTCTCTTCTTCGTCTTTTGTTGTGCAGGATCGTCGAATACGAAATATCATTGGTAAAGGACGGCTGTCGAATGAGCTTTATCTCTTGGATGTTTCCCCTACTATCCTCTCTGCAGTCCCCTCCGTTGATTGGCATCTTCGTCTTGGCTATGCTCCTCTCCTGATTCTCAAGAAGGCTCTTCGTGGTGTCTCCTTGCATGAGTTTTTGTGCATCATGTGTTCTTGGCAAGCAGCATCGTGTTTCTTTTTCACCTACCTGTATTCGAAGTACTACTCCGTTCTCTTTAGTACATTCTGATATTTGGGGGCCCTATAAAATCCCCAGTGTTTTTGGCTATCGATATTTTATTACCTTTATTGACGATTATTCGTGTTTGACCTGGCTTTATCTACTACGTGATTGTACTGAACTAACATCTGTCTTTCGTGCCTTTATTACTGAGACGTGCACGCAATTCTCTGTTAGCTTAAAAATATTTTGCACTGATAATGTTCGTGAATATACTAGCCGCACCTTCACAAACTTATGCACCGAGTTTGGGATGGTCCATCAGACCTCATGTGCTTATACCCCTAGCAAAGCGGTGTGGTCGAGCGGAAGAATCGACATCCTTTTGACGTCACTCGATCATTTATGTTGCAACTTACAAATGCAACTGCCCACCAAATATTGGAACTTTGTTGTCTCTACTTTTTATCATCTCATCAATCGCATGCCCTCCTTCGTGCTTGACTTCGCTTCTCCGTTCGGTCTCTTGTTTCCTTCCAAGTCTCCATTTTCCCTCACTCATAGACCCAGTGTCTTTGATTGTACCTGCTATGTCCACTATTTTGGACCACTGCATGACAAACTTGTCCCTCGAGCCACGAAATGTATGTTTGTTGGCTACTCCCGCACTCAGAAAAGATATGTTTGTTACTCTCCTGCAGACGAAAAAGTGTTTGTCTCAGCTGATGTCGCCTTTCTTGAGGCACAGCCCTTCTATTCCACCTCTTCCACACTGCCTCCACCTTCCACTACTCGTTCGACTGTCCCCGTCACGACTTTGCCACATCCACCTCCTCCACTTCCTCCACTCCCAATGCCAGAATTACCTCCACCACCTCCTCCTTCACTTCTTCGTGTCTATACTCGTCGTTGATCCCGGAAAAATTCTCTACAACAGCTCCATTCTACCGATGTTATCTCGCTGCTTGACGATTCAGCAACACCCTCTACGGCTCATCCAATGACGAATTATGTCTCCCTACATCGCCTCTCTCCGCCTCTTCTCAAATTTGTCACCTCTCTCTCCACCATTTCTATTCCTCACGCTTTGCAGGAAGCTCTCCAACACCCGGGGTGGCGTGCGGTCATGGACGAAGAAATGACAGCCCTCTGGGCTAACTAGACTTGGACCTAGTTCCTCTCCCTCCAGGCCAGTCTTGTGTTAGCTGCAAATCGGTCTTTGCTGTCAAGTATGCTCCAGATGACACTGTTTACCTTCTCAAAGCCAGCCTGGTGGCCAGGGATTTCACTCAACAGCATGGAATTGATTACGACGAAAGCTTCTCTCCGGTCGCCAAGTTGAATACTATTCGCGTCCTGATCTCCTTTGATGTGCATCGACAGTGGCCCCTACATCAGCTGGGCATCAAAAATGTCTTTCTCAATGGTGAACTCTAAGAGACTGTTTACATGCACCAACCGTCCGGGTTTGAGACCACGAGGGAGTCTCGTGTATGTCATCTCCGGAAGTTTATATATAGTCTCAAACAATCGCTTCGCGCTTGGTTTGACAAATTCAGTAAAGTGGTTCGCGAGGTTGGTTTCACACGGATCTCTGCTGACTTCTTTCTCTTCACTCGTCATCAACCAACAGACACTGTAATTCTCATTGTGTATGTGGATGACATTCTAATATCAGGAGACGACACCAACGGAGTCCGGAACTTCAAGCAACATTTAAACTCAGCGTTTCAGACAAACAATCTGGGCAATCTTCGATACTTCCTTGGGCTAGAGGTTGCAAGGAGACCTGATGGACTTGTCATATCCTAACAGAAGTACTGCGCTGATCTCCTGTAAGATGCGGGCTAATCTGGATGCAAACCTACAGACACTCCTATGGATATAAATCACAAGCTATCTGCACATGGATCTAGGACTAATCCTGTTCTGACAAATCCAGAGTACTACTGACGCTTGGTAGGGAAACTAATTTATCTTATGGTTACACGACCTGATATCTCATTCGTTGTTGAGGTTGTGAGCCGATTTATGCATGCTCCTCAGACATCACATCTCCGAGCCGTCGAGCGGATTCTCAGATACTTGAAAACTTCTCCAGGGCAAGGACTTGTTTACAAACCGTCCTCCTCTGTCTCTTGTTGCATATTCTGATGTCGACTACGCAAATTCCTTTGATTATAGGCGTCCCATGACTGGTTTTTGCACCTACCTTGGTGGATACCTCAGTACCTGGCGTAGCAATAAACAATCGGTTGTTGCTCGCTCCTCTGCTGAGGCCGAATACCGTGCTATGACAGTAGTTGTCTCTGAGCTCACCTGACTTAAGGGTCTTCTCAGTGACTTGGGCCTCAAACTCTTCTCTCCGGCCACTTTTTTTGTGACAGTCAAGTAGCCATACACATTGCCAAGAATCATGTATTCCATGAGCGAACAAAGCATATTGAAGTTGACTGTCACTTCGTTCGGGAAAAAGTTCAATTAAAGAAGTTGAGTTAGAGCATGTTGCTGCGTCAGGACAAGTTGCTGATATATTCACGAAAGCTCTCTCTCTCTCTCTCTCGGACATTATATCATCAGTTCTTATCCAAGCTTGGTGTCTGCGACTTGTACGCTCCGGCTTGCGGGGGAGTGTTAAAATGTAATGAAAAAGCCCATTAGGAGGAGCTCATGTATAAGCTCATGTATATTTTATTTAGTCCCACATTGTAGATGTGGAAGGCTCTCTCTATCTTTCTCTCTATATAAGTGTATGTACTTCTGTATTTACAGTATAATAAAAATTTGGTTTATTTTCTCTCTTGCAATTCTCTACAAGTACAAAAACATCAGAAATATAACGTCGAAGCAGTTTTTGATAGGTTTCAGGAGTATTTAGTATAAAAACAGCATGTTAACAAAAAACCAGTATGTATTATGTTTAGGTTTTGTTAATTTATTCTTTGCATTTAATCAGTATGGCATTTAATTACTATGCCTCATGATTTGGATTATCATTATATTTCAGATTTATGTTCACTTACCTTTAACTTTTTTTTGCCTTTAATCAGTATTTAATATATTTTAGGTTTTTGTATTATGTTCGCATGTGTGTAAAAGATATATACAACAAAGTTAAAAATGTGTAAAAAAATTGCAGATAATAGTGCTAAAATAACATGATATAACTTAAAATACAAATATTTTTTAGGAATCTGACATGCCTCTGACATCCGACATCTAAAATCTCAATCTGACATGTCTCTAACATCCAACATTTAAAACCATGCTTTCTAGAACCATCCTAGCCCAAATTGAGCCACCTCACACCCTTTACAGTCCTATTAGTTCACATTCGGTCCTTCCTCACCCTCCAACAATCCACAAATAGCAATATTCCCCTTCCGCCAACAACCATTTGACTATTATTGCCACTCTTGATCACATGTCGCTCCTACAAGTGCCGCATCGACACACCTGCTCCCTTGGCCTCATTACTCAGTGAGACCGCATTTATTTTCAGATTTACAGCATTATACAAATGCACCTTTATAATTCTTGTAATGTTGGGCTTAATTAATGTTGGCCAGATTTTCTCTTATTGGAAGCGCATGTCTTAATCAACTTGTGATTTACTACTACGCGCACTCAATAATGTGTAATCATTGTCTGCTTAAATTGCAATTTTTGTGATCAATTGCGATACCTGCATGAGATTTTAAAAATAATATTGTTTAATTAATTGCGCATCGGGAGTACTTGCATGATTGCATCAAACACGAGCATCGCAGTAGAGGTTAGGGCTAATCATCATAAATTCATCGGATTGCATGTGTGCATTCATCCACATCATTATTTTAGGGTATGTTGTGGTTCTATTGCATTCGTTGTGGTTATTTGCATTGCATCTATGGTTAGGACATCGCGCCTCCGTCACCTATAGATTCATCCCACGACAATATCTACTAGTAAGAAATAATTGCAACAAATCAAACAGCCCATTGGAATAATGTAAAAAATCGGATAGAACCCACATTTCCAGAGAAGATGAATAATGGAGAAATGTATTAAGGTTGAAGATTATAATTGTTAGAATTAGGAAAAAACCGAATGAATATTATTATAACAAGCACTCCCTCTTATATAGTGAGGGAGGAATACAAGGCTAAAGGCACACCAGAAAATACAACTAAAAAATAGATTCTAACACTCCCCCTCAAGTTGGGCATGTTATATTTCTCATGCCCAACTTGTCAATCAAGCCATAGTGAAGATTTGCCCCAAGACTCTTTGTAAGAATATCTGCAAGTTGGCCCTCTGAGGGAACAAAGGGAATACATATGATCTTCTTCTCAATGTGTTCCTTAATGAAATGTCTGTCCACCTCAATGTGTTTTGTACGATCATGCTGAACAGGATTGTTGGCAATGCTAATGGCAGCCTTGTTGTCGCAGTACAACCGAATAGGAGCAGTTTCACTCAACCCCAGATCACTCATGAGGGAGCGCAGCCAGAGTCCTTCACAAATGCCATGTGCCATGGCACGAAATTCTGCTTCAGCACTAGACCTAGAGACGACTTGTTGCTTCTTGCTTCTCCAAGTGACAAGATTCCCCCCAATAAACGAACAATACCCAGACGTGGATCGTCTGTCTTCAACACTTCCTGCCCAGTCAGCATCAGTATAAACTTCGATCTTGAGGTCAGAATTGGAGGTGAAAAGGATTCCTCTTCCAGGTGAAGTTTTCAAGTATCTCAAGATCCGATGGGCAGCATCAAGATGTCTGGCCCTCGGGGAGTGCATGTATTGACTCACAACTCCAACGGCGTAAGCAATGTCGGGTCGAGTATGAGACAAGTAGATCAATCTCCCTACAAGTCTTTGATAACCTTTAACATCTTCTATAAGATCGCCATCATTTTTTCCAAGATTGTGGTTAACCTCCATGGGGGTGTCAGCAGGTCTACACCCACTCAGACCCATTTGTTCTAAGAGATCAAGAACGTACTTCCGTTGAGAGATGAGTATGCCGTTCTTAGATCTGGCAACTTCAATACCCAGAAAATACTTCAGTTTGCCAAGATCTTTCACCTCAAATTCTTGTGCCAAGTGTTTCTTTAAGGCTTTTATTTCATCAATGTCATTCCCTGTAATAATGATGTCATCAACATAGACTATTAAAATTGTTACAAAGTTGGCCCTCTTTTTGATAAACAGAGTATGATCAGCATGACTTTGTTTGTACCCCAGGGAGACCATGGCGCTATGGAACCGTCCAAACCACGCCCTTGGGGATTGCTTCAGGCCGTAGAGAGCCTTCTTCAATTTGCAAACTTTTCCATCTGAACCCTGAGAGATAAAACCGGGTGGAAGGGACATATACACCTCTTCTTCCAAATTGCCATGAAGGAAGGCATTTTTAACATCCAATTGGATGAGATCCCAACCCTTGCATGCAGCACATGACAGCAGGACCCGAATAGAATTCATTTTCGCCACAGGAGCAAAGGTTTCTTGCTAGTCAATGCCAAGAGTTTGAGTATACCCTCTCGCCACTAATCTTGCCTTGAAACGTTCCACTATGCCTTTGGAATTTTGTTTGACCGCAAAGACCCACTTGCAAGCAACAGTTTTCTTCCCATGTGGAAGGGTGGTTAAGTCCCAAGTATTATTTTTCTCCAAAGCTACCATTTCTTCTACCATTGCCCTTTTCCAATCAGGATGTTCAAGTGCCTCCTGCCAGGTAGATGGAAGAGAGACCGAAGCAAGGGACGACACAAACCCTTTATAAGAGGGAGTCAGCATATCATAGGAAACATATTGAGATATAGGGTGTTGAGTACTCAACCGGATACCTTCATGGAGGGAGAGATCCTCTGACAGAGTTGGCATAGGGTCTGAGAGCATGGGATTAGCCGTTGTGTGCTGACCTTTACGCCGTCGGGTGTAAACCTGTATGGGACGAGTAGGCGGAGGAGAAGAGATAACGGGAGGAGCTGTGGGATGATCAACCGGAGAAATAACCGATATGATATGCTCGCTAGAGGGAGGAATCGGAAGGGAGAAGGTAGGAGAACTCACATCAACAGCAGGCTCCCCCTGAAGTGAGGAATCATAATAAGGAGTAGAATCACGAAAAGTAACGTCAGCAGATACAAGTGTCCGACGAGTAGGAGGGTGATAACATTTATACCCTTTTTGAGTAGGAGAATAACCAATGAAGACACACTTGAGGGCGCGGGGGTCAAGTTTAGACCTCCCAGGAGAGGGAATGTGGACAAAGCACGTACTCCCAAATATGCGAGGAGGAAGCGAGGATGTCGGAGAAACTCCTAAGGTGGTGAGAGGAGTTTGGTTACCAAGGACAGGAGTGGGCAAACGATTAATGAGATAAGCAGCGGTAAGGACAGCATCCCCCCAATAGAACTTGGGGAGATGCATAGTAAGCAAGAGGCACCTGGTAACATCCAGCAAGTGACGGTTCTTGCGCTCGGCTACCCCATTCTGTGACGGGGAATGAGCACAGGAAGTTTGATGAATAATGCCATGAGTGGTAAGGTAGTGGTCAAAGGAAGAGTTGATATACTCTCTACCATTGTCACTGCGTAAAATTTTTATGGATGCAGAGAATTGAGTAGATACCATCTTATGGAAGCGTTGAAAAAGAGAAAAAAACTTCACCCTTATGTTTCATGAGATAAACCCATGTCGTTCGAGAAAAACAATCAATAAAGGAAATAAACCAGTGACATCCAGAGATAGAGCCAATAGAGCAAGGCCCCCACACATCAGTATGAACAGTATGAAAAGGAATAGTACTAGGTAAAGAAACATGATTAACAGGGAGACGATGATGTTTTGCAACGTCACATACATCACACACAAAATTTATAAAACAACTAGAGGGAAAAGTAGATAAAAGACGCTGCATAGTGGAAACAGAAGGATGGCCAAGACGACGATGCCAGGTAAGCAGCTGGGATGACTGGGTGGCATGAAGAGCGTGCGGAGAGGTGGACCCGTTGGAGGGGTCAAACACATACAAGCCGTCCTGCAAGCTACCAGACCCAATCGCCTTCCCCGTCTTCAGATCCTGAAAAACACAATAAGTAGGAAAAAAGGTGACTGAGCAGTGAAGGGAGGTAGTCAACTGACTAACAGAAAGTAAACTGCGGGTGAAATTTGGAACATGGAGGACAGAAGATAAAGTGAGAGATGAACAAGGTATGGACCCTTTCCCAGCAATGGGGGAAAAGGATCCATCAGCAATACTCACTTTATCTCGACCAGAGAGAGGGGAATAAGACACAAAACCTGAAGCCGAGCCAGTCATATGATCAGTAGCTCCCGAGTCAATAATCCAGTGGGGAGAGGAGGAAGTTGTAGCAGAGTGAGCACCTGAGATACCTGAATGGGCAAGGGCAGAGGAGGCAGAAGCAGGAACTGGCTCAGTAAGAAGACCTTGCATCAAGCAGCGAAGAGTCTGCATCTCATCAGCAGAAAAAGAGGACATAGTTGCAGGAGGAGGGCCAAGAAGACCCTGAGGGCTGCTCTCAGGAATCTCAGTCAGATGGGCAGAAGGATGTGAACGGCCAGAAGTGCGTCCACGACCTCGCCCCCCACGGGAAGAAGACCCACCACGAGAAGAAAATCCTGGAGGGAAGCCGTGCAGACTGTAACAGGTATCCCGGGTATGAAGAGGCTTGCCACAATAATCGCACATGAGATGATCCTTATCCGTGACACGAGGCTTGAAGTCCCGAGAGGCCCTGCTACTAGTGGTGGGAGGGTGAGCAACCAAAGCTGAACCCTCAGGAGTGGTGGGCATGTTCCAGGACTGTCGACGATCAAACTCCTGCTGAATAATGCTAAAGACCTCAGGCAAGGAGGGAATGGGAACACGTCCCAAAACCTGCACAGTAATCTGATCGAAATCGCGGTGAAGCCCCTGGAGAAATTCGAACACCCTGTTGCGATCCTCACGAGCCCGTAATAGGAGGGCATCAGCATCACACACCATGGCAAGAGACTCAAAATGGTCACACTCCTGGTAGAGTTGGGTAAACTCCAAATAGTAGGCAGAAGGAGGGCGATCTCCCTGACGGAGATGGAACAGCTGTCGGCGAAGATGGTAGATTTGTGCCGCATTTCCTTTGCGGGAGTATGTGGATTCAGCTCGTTTCCAGATGTCAGCAGCAGTGTCGAGGAAGAGATAATTCCGGGCAATGGACTCCTGCATAGAATTGAGGAGCCAAGACATCACCAGCGAGTTTTCAGAGTCCCAGTGGGACCATGTAGCAGAGGTGCAAGCAGGCGCAGGAGTGTCGCCACTAACATAGCCAAAGAGACGCCGACTCTTTAAGGCCAGAGTAATAGAACGGGACCAAGATAGGTAGTTGGTGTCATCCAGACGAATCGTAGTGAGTTGAGAGAAACTGTGATCGGAGCCAACCCGGGTAGATCCAGCGGGGGGCACAGAGGCACCGGAAGCACCGGAATCAACGTCTGACATGGCACCAACGAAGAAGAACGGTCTAAAGGAAGAGGGAAAAACTTAGGGCATCATAGATCTGAACTGCCGGGAAGACGAACCGAAAAAAACACCAAGAATCAAGGAGGAAAATAAGGAGAGGAAAGCGAAACGATTTTCAGAAGGCCGCAAAAAAAATCCCGCCGGTTAAGCCATAGCAAAACCGGCGGATACAGGCGGGGCGAGAGAGGAGACGCGGGGGAAGAAAGGAGACGGGAGAGAGAGGAGACGCGGTAGAGAGAGGGGAGACGCAGGCGAGGCGAGCGGCGGACGGGGCGAGGCGAGGGCGAGCGGGCGAGCGGGCGCGCAGGCGCGAGCGGCGGACAGGCGCAGCGAGGCGAGCGGGCGAGCGGGCTAGGTTACGCCTTGCTCTGATACCATGTTAGAATTAGGAAAAAACCGAATGAATATTATTATAACAAGCACTCCCTCTTATATAGTGAGGGAGGAATACAAGGCTAAAGGCACACCAGAAAATACAACTAAAAAATAGATTCTAATAATAATGCATAGTTGGAAGAGTAAAACCTCAGTGTAAAAAGATATTAATGCTTACCTTACAAGCTCAAGAAGATATATCTCTTCCGAAGAGTTGTACTATCCCTTTTCCAGGATCATCTTGTTTGATTAGGGATTCCCCGACCAAAACCTACAATAACAATAGATGCAAATATCAGCAACTGCATTATTTTTCTGCAAAAAAATTCAAAAAAAATTTGAAGCATCAAAAAAACTCAGAAATGTTGTAAAAAATACTACCCTACAAGACATCGCACTAGAATACATTTTCCCCTTCGCACTGTGTATCTTATCACTATGGAAATTGAACATAAAAGTATTTTCTGAATTATACATTTATACACCTGCATTTTATTATAAACATCTTTTCTGAGGTAATAATATCTATAACGCGCAAAGATTATTTTTGATTTAAATAATTTTTTTGCTTTACCACTTGCAATGAAGCAACATAATATTCATGTTTTTCATCACATACTCAATTGTCCAATGTACAATGGGCGGTGCCATCTACATAACTTCGAGCCTTCAAGCTGACAGACCACTATATAATTAACTTTTACTACTTTTTGGCTCTTATTTGACAAGTTGTTTCTATCTTTTTTATCTCATAGCGCATGAATTGGCCTTGATTTTGTTCGCATGTATGCATCATAGTTTATAGTACAAAAATATCATGTGTTTTTTAATAATTAAACAATGCACCCTTCATAGTTTGCAGTTCTACATGTTGCATGAAATTACGACCTCAATTTGTAATTAATTATTCAGGTATAAGTAGGAGGAATTACAGCATGGATGCCCGCATTTTGAACAAAGGCAATATCATCAGGAGTAAACAATCCAGACTCTCCGACCACCTGAACCATAAAGAAGGTCTGGTTAGGTATCTTGAAGAACAAGAAACAAAATAAAAGAAATATAGAAACTAGAAACACAGAAAACAAGACAGGTTGAAGTTTATAAGCATCTAATTTTATGAAATTGTAAATGGACGCATGATATGAATTTATTTGTATGCATCAATTATTTCTCTAAGTACCCTAGATGGTGGAGCCAGCTAGGTTCGTGGTGGGATCACTACAGATTTTGGTGGTGGTTACTAGTGAGATTCGTCCTTTTCTAATTCTCAAGAGCATTTATCTGCATTTAGTTGGTTTTTGTGGCCATGGAACTTAAGGGTAGCGTCTAATGGAACAGTAACATTGCGATCATATAAAGGATCCTCCTCAAGTACTGCCTCCTGCTGGTAACTAAGTTGCACTGTTCTCAAAGAAATTTTTCACTACATCAGTTTCAAAGAAGCTCTGCATAGTGACCAATGTTCCTATGGGCTCCTCGATTCCTATCATGAAAGAGGTCCGCATGCAGCATTTCTGGCTCTCTGACGATTTCTTGAAAGCCCCCTTGATGGTAGACATTTAATCCTCAAATTTGAAAATGTGACTTTCAGACAATTTGGCCAAGGAAATATGCTTGGAAATTCAGTAAAATCCCTACTCATATTTGCATCCGTTAGCTAATATTTGTATTACCTTATATATATAAGGGGGTTTTCTTTTTCAATATAAGTTTTATATTTTTCCCGTTTAACATGGTATCAGAGCTACAGGAAGAAAAAACGCCCTAGCAGCCACCTGCCGCTCCACAGCCCAGGAAACTCTACCGTCGGCCACCCCTCTCCTCTCCACCTCCTCCCTTCTCCCCTCCACCTCCTCCCTTCTCCCCAAACCTCAGACTGTCGTGGGTACCCACGTAACCCGTCGACAGGCGAACGGAGTCTGATCGGCGCCGCAGATGAACTATGCTCCGGCAACCATCTAATTTTCACCATTTCTCTCAAAAAATTTTGCTTTTCATCCCTTCTACCACCTACTAGGGGGATCAAGTAATCTCTCCACCGGATGTCCCTATATCATGCATCTTGGGATTTCTCTCTTTGCTTTCTCTTATGAAAAGCCTTCTACCTCCTCATTCAAGCCTCCTTTGACTTCACCACTCAAGGATCTATTGTTCTATGATCTGAGGCGGTCCGATTGGTGGTGTCCGGCATTTTTTTCGGTATCGTCCTTTTTTCGGCGATCTCGTGGCGGCTGATTTTCTCCTTCTTGGATTTTTTTCTTCTGCCGGCACATCTTTGTTCTCTGATTTCATTATGTTGGACGTGGTGGATTCTCCTGACGTATCACAGCCTGTTGGATCTACCCAGTTTGGGCATGATCATACGGCATCTCAGATCGTCACGATTCGTCTTGATACAACAAATTACCTATCATGGTCGCGATCTATTGTCTTGGCCCTTAAGAGTCGCAGTTTGTTTGGCTATGTTAACGGGACTATTACGGAGCCAGCACGGACCTCATCTACATGGGCTCAATGGGAATCAGAGAACTCTTTGGTCATGTCATGGTTGATTAATTCCATGCAAAAGACTATTGCACGGAATTACCTATTCTTGGATACCGCTGGAGATATTTGGAGTCGTGCTGAATCTACCTATTCCCGGAAAGACAACACTGTTCAGATCTTTCAGCAACGACGAAAGATATTTTTCGTTCACCGGGGGGATCGACCACTGTCGGCTTATTATTTGGAGTTCACTCAATTATATCAGGAGTATGACCATTTTACATTCCTCGACCATGTTTGCACTGTTGATGCTCTTCTTATTTGTGCTCACGAAGATCAGAATAGGGTGTTTGACTTTCTACATGGTTTACACAGGGACTTTGATCAGATTATTGTTCAGATCCTTGGCCGCATACCAGTCCCTTCGTTGTCAGAGACCTATAACATTGTCCAGCAGGAATATGACCGCCATCAGTCTTGGAGTTCAGAGGGTCTTTTTAGTAATTCTGCTCTTGCGGCTTTTCATTCTAGAGGCACCACTTCTCAGGACTTTAGGCCCCGACCCTCGGACAAAGAACACTTGATGTGTGATCATTATGGTCGGAGTAGGCATACTCGCGACACTTGCTTCAAATTGCATGGGCTTCCTCCATCGATAGGTGGCATGGATCCTCGTGGCGGTCGAGGTGGACATGGTCGTGGCCGCTCAAATTTTAGCTATCCACGCTCTGCTCATCTGACTGAGTTCATTGATGATAGTACTTCCAGTGCCCAAATCTCAGAGCCCCTGTCTCTACCTGGAGTCTTTTTTGCTGATGAGATGATGACTCTCTGTCGCATGATGCAGGGGGTATCCTCGGAGCCCACTTCTGCTACATCCTCGTCCTTTGCTCATTCAGGTATTCCAAGTGCTCACTTTGTTGTTGTACCGTCTGCCACTCATTAGATTATTGATTCTGAAGCCACAAATCATATGACTGGGTTATCATCAAGTTTTGTTTCCTATTCACCAGTATCTGGCAGAGACAAGGTGAGCATTGCTGATGGAACCCTTTTCTATATTGCAGGAAAAGGCTATATCACTTGCTCTTCTCTTACATTGGCTTCTACCCTTCACGTCTCTTATTTTACTCGCAACCTCTTATCTGTTAGTCATATTATAAATTCCATGAACTGCTCCGCCACTTTCTTTCTTATTGTGTCTTTCAGGGCCTGCAGACGAAAAAGGTGATTGGTTATGGTAGAATGTGTGATGAATTGTATGTGTTTGATGTTGATGTTCCTCAGGCCTTGCATGCTCACCAGGTTTCTCAGTTGGCTACCTGACATCGTCGTTTGGGCCACCCCTCTATTTCTACTATGCAAACGTTATTTCCTAGTTTTTTATTGTCTGTTTTTAAAACTTTTATGTGTGATACTTGTGAACTTGCTAAGCATAAGTGTGTCTCTTTCAACTACATGTCTAAGCCTTATATTGTACCATTTCATACTATTCATAGTGATGTATGGGGTCATGGTTCTGTTACTTCGATCTCTGGTTATCATTGGTTTGTTTCTTTCATTAATTATTTTTCTCGTACCACGTGGGTTTATTTGATGTATAGTAAAAATTAAGTGTTCCTTCTTTTCCAAAAAATTCATAAAATGATTTTGACTCAATTTGGTGTCACTATTAAAATTCTTTGCATTGATAATGAGCGTGAATATATAGATATCAAATTTAAAAATTATTTGAGTTCTCATGGTATCGTTCATCAAACCACTTGTGTACATTCTCCTGCACAAAATGGTGTTGCTGAATAGAAAAATCATCTTCTTGAAGTGACGTTATGTTTGTTATTTACGATGTCACTTTCAAAAATACTATTGGGATGATGTCCTTCTCACTGCGGCTTATCTCATCAATTGTATGACGTCTCGTAGTCTAGACAAGTGTACTCCTCTTCATACCCTTGGCATACCTCCTAATACCCTTGTACCCCGTGTGTTTGGGTGTTTATGTTTTGTTCATATTCATAACACTACTCGAACAAAACTTGATCCATGTGCCCTTCGATCTGTGTTCATTGGTTATTCCCCTACACAGAAAGGGGACAAATGTCATCATCCTTCAAACAGGAAAACTTTTGTCTCCATGGATGTTACGTTTCATGAAAGTACCTCCTATTATGAGTCCTGACTTCAGGGGGAGTCTTCATACTTGGAAGTGAGCGTTCCTACTCTTCCTCTTCCTATTCTTCCTTCATACATTACCACTCAGGGGGAGAGCGGGGATATTCCCAAAGAAAAAAATTGCAAGGGGAGAGGATATTCCCAAAGAAAAGGAATTGCAAGTGTACACTCGGAGAAGCAAAATATCAAACACTCAATGGCATCCCATAATATCAGAGCCGCCACCGGATTTGTCTACAACATCCCTAGAGTTACCTATTTCCCTCCAAAAAGGTATACACTCATCCACTCAACATCCGTTATCTAACTATATGTCATATGTCTCTTTATCTTCTTCCACAAAGCCTTTGTCGCTTCTCTTTCTTCTGTGTTTGTTCCCGGTACATGGCAGGAAGCACTTGGTTGCCCAAAATGGACAAAGGTGATGATGGAGGAAATGCAGGCTCTAAAAAAGAACCACATGGAAACCGGCCGATCTCCCTCCTAGCAAGAGGGCAGTTGGTTGTCGATGGATTTCTACAGTAAAGCAGAACTCTGAAGGTATTGTGGAGAGATTCAAGGCACGATTTGTGGCAAGAGGCTACACTCAACTCATGGTATTGAATACCAAGAGACTTTTTCTCCAGTGGCAAAAATGAATACAATAAGGGTCATATTATCCTATGTCGCGTGCAAAGGGTGGGACCTTCAACAGCTAGATGTAAAAAATGTTTTCTCTCATGTCGAATTGGAAGAAGAAGTCTATATGTCGACGCCTCCCGGTCTTGTCCTTATCGGCTCTGAAGGGAAAGTGTGTAAATTGAAGAAACCTCTATATGGGTTAAAACAATCTCCGAGAGCTTGGTTTAGGAGACTTCACAAAGTCATGATCTCATTGGGGTATACCCAAAGCCATGTTGATCACACTTTATTTATCAGGCGAAGAGAGATGAAGTGGCTATCCTGATTGTATATGTTGATGATATGGTTATTACAGGTGATGACATGGATGAGATCTATGCCTTGAAACTCAAACTTGCTCATGAATTTGAAGTGAAAAACTTGGGTAAGTTGAGATATTTTCTAGGGATTGAGTTTGTCAGATCAAAGTATATCCTAGATTTGTTAAAACAGACAGGAATGAGTGGTTGTAAGCATGCTGATACTCCAATTGAAGTGAACCACAAACTTGGACCATCCCGGCCACAGTAGGTGCATTTCATAGAAGAACGATCCCCACGTCCGCGTCCCCGCGACGGAGGTCGGCCCCCTCGAGTGGAAGAGCCACGAGTAGGAGGGGTTGGAAGAAGAGGTTGCTGAAGGAGAGCAGGTGCAAATCCTGGAGGAGCCTCAGTAGGAGGCGTAACTTTAAGCAGCATGGAGCAGACATCTGACAACGAAGGAGTCATCGTAGAAGAGAGAATCTGGGCCCGAACACTATGCAGGTGGGGAGAAACACGGGACATCATTATCGCGATGGTGACAGCCTCTTTCTGGGCCCGTTGAGTAGCGAGATCAGTTGTTGGAGGCTAACGTTGAATCCAGGCCTCGGCCAGGGTCTTGGCTTGAGCGACAAAAGATATCATATCACCGGGAGCACCTGGATTGAAGTTTTGAAGGTCGGAGAGAATATCATATAGGTGTTGAAGACTGTTGTGCCCCGAGTAAAAGGAGTGTAGTTCCTCTCACATGGCCTTGGTCGTGTCATGATACATGGTCATCCTGCAAGGCTCAGTATCCATAGAATTGAGGAGCCAGGACTGGACCCGACCATAATCGCGAAGCCAGTCATCAGAGAGAGCATTGGGAGTCGCTCGGGTCAAGTGGTGAAGAAAACCCTTGGTATGCAGGACACGCCGAACCAAGTGAACCCATTCAACAAAGTTCCGTTTCTCAGTCAGTGAAATGGTAGTAATCCGGAGCTCATCACGGAGTTCGGAAGCCGTGGTAGTCGCACGGGCTGGAGGAGCAGAGGTGACAGCGGAATCATCAGAAGTCATGCGGTTATCAGAAGAGACCAGGCGGCTAACAGGGAGGAAGACCGGGCGGCGAGTAAGGAGAAGACCGGACGAGCATGGAGAAGGCCAGGCGGCTAGCAGTAGGAGGCCAGGCGGCTAGCAGGAGGAGGCGCTCGGCAGGGCAGAGAAGGTCAGGCGGCTAAAACAGAAAGCCGGGCAGTTAAAAACAGCAAGTCGGGCGGTTAAAACAGCAAGCCGGGTGGCTAAAACAGTAAGTCGGGCGGCTAAAACAGCAAGCCGATCGGCTAGAGGGAGGCCGAATAGAGAGATAAGGAGCAGGAGAAACAGAAGCCGCATGGTCTCGGCAGACACACCAGCGACAAGGAGAGTCGCGACCAGGATGCGGCTTGGGAGAAGAGAAGAGACCGCTAACGACAAGACAAGTCGCAGCGGCTAACCGATGTAGAGATAGGATAGGGAGTCCGCACGGTCAAGGTGAGGCCACCAGCGGCATGTAGAAGTGCCACGACCTAAATGCGGACACTCGGCTAGAGGAGAAACCGCGGTAACGCGAGAGAAGTGGCGACCAGCGAGAAGAGGGAAAGCCGGGAAGAGAGGGGACCGCGCGGGTAACAAGAGAGACCGCTCGGTCAGAGAAAAAACAGGTCACGCGGATAGGGAGGAAGACCGCGCGGACAGAGATCAGAGAAGGCGAGCAGAAAAGTGTTGGAGGGCGGGAAGGAGAGAAAAACAGGTCGCGCGGATAGGGAGGAAGACTGCGCGGACAGAGACAAGAGAAGGTGGGCCCCACATGAGAGTTTATAAAAGAGAGGATGGAGGAGGAGGAGGAGATGTGGAAGCCACGAGGAGACAAAGTAGAGAGAGCGGTTAGAAGGAGACAGGCCGCACAATGTGGCGGCTAAGAGGGAGGAAGAAAGGATGCGCGGTTTCCAGGAGAACAGGTCGGACAGGCAAGTCCGAGCGGACAGAAGCGGGAGACCGCGAACAGCAGACCGGTTGCCTCTGATACCATGTAAAGAGAGGCCAAAACCTTGTATATACTTCTTGAATTGATAGTTACAAGTATGAATACATTTATATAGGAAAGAAGAAAGAGGAGAAATCCCAATCTAACATGTAGGATTAATACAATGAGGAGAAAAAGAGGGAAAAAATTGGGCCACTAGATGAGCCCTAAACTAGGCTTCTCTAACAGTTTGATTAAGTCATTGCAATTGCATCGCATTAGAGTTAGCCTTCATTAATTCATTGGATTGTGTGTATGCATTTGTTAACATCTTCATTTTTGGGTTTGGCGTAGATCCATTGCATCCGTTGTGTGCTCGTTTGCATTGCATTTAAGGTTAGAGCATCGTGTGTCAGTCACCTATAGATTATTCACGCGGTTCAGAATTTTTCTATATACGCATCCATTAAGTATACAAGTTATTCCATGGCGTGTTATCATCGATGCCCATCACCTTTATTTGAGAAATCTGAGTCTGTTTATACTTGACTCTACTCCGAGGTATCCATATTATTACAGTGATTTCTCTCGTTCGCAGCAGACCGCTTCCAGAAATCATGTTTACCCTTTAACATGATCTCACTATGTTATAGTCGATCATAATGACAATTATCGCCATTCCCATCCCCGCGCACGTGCAAACTATGTTGAGCCTTCGGCACAACTTGATTATCTTAAAGATGATAAATACAAGGAACATCATTTCGAGAATGATCTCAAGTATAGGTTTTGTAGTATGGCCCCATCGCTTGACGGTTCGTCGAGTTCGGAGTCTTTTAGTTATTGGCTCCTAAACATGGAATATTATCTCTATTATTTTGAGTTATTCGGTAAGTGTCTCATCAAATTTGTGAAACTTAAACGCCTAGATCAGACAAGAATATATTGATTTAACATTTGAGAGAGCCTATGAGCGGGATCGTCTTCACTGCATCACTAGTCTGGTGGAGATGAAATGGAGGTTGTGATAGGTATTTGCCAACAACGTATAAGAGTCACCTACTCGTTCAATTATCTATCCTTCTAAAGGGATCCATATCTGTCGTTGACTATAAGGATCACTTAGATGAGTTACTAGTGAGGAGTAACATCCAAGAGGATCCAGCTATGACAACTTGTGATTTCGGTCTGTACTTCTATCTGAGATGCGTACTGAGTTGACTCATCACTACTTAGAGTCTCTCGGGCAGACATACTAACTTGTGCTTCATTTTGAGCAATCCTTGAGCGCCACTGGAGTTAGTCGAGTAAACTTGCAATAAGATTGTCGTATGGTGAGTCAATCCTAACCCAAGGCTACCTTCGTGCCTACTCCTACCTACGTAGACAAGAAAGATGGATTTCTTGATACAGTGTCTAATACGTAATCCCCCTCAGCATCTGACCCGGATCTTACAATATTGATCTAGAATGTTCACGACCAATCTAGCAAGCTTGCCATGATTTGCCCTTCCCCTACTTCTGGCACAAATATTGTCATTTCACTGATCCTAGACCTAGTCTTGAGTACATGCCCCTTAGAGTCTCTTTATTTCACAGGTCCTAGTCCTGATTTGACTACTGATCTAGAACCTTTTATTGACAACATTGTAGTTGTCTCCCAAATCAAGTGTCCAGGAATATCTGGAATTAAAGATGCAAGAGGGTGTTTGTAAATAAGTATTGTTGCGGAAGGACCAGAACAAAGGACGAGCACAGGCACATGAAGGATCTACACACATCATCAAGCAGGGAAGACCATATCCAAGCAGGGATGAGGTGTAGCAAGTGATCTTAATGTTGCATTAGTGAGTTTATTTCCATATATACATTTATGCCCCAGGATTAGGGCCTATATACTGGATGGATGTAGGTTAATTAACTCTTCATGCTTGGAATAAGATTTTGAAGCCTATGGCTAGATATGGGGATTGAAGGTTTCCACATAAAAGAATCGTCAGTCGAAAGGTGTGACTCCTCTCCAGCTCGGTGCGACGTCGAACAGCTCTCTTTGCATGTTTCTTCCCCTATCAAAAGTGTAAACGCCTCCGGCCACTGCCGTAGTACTCCAGCCGCATCTGTAACAAGTCCAACCGTTACACCCATGCCTCTAGCCAGTCCATCCTCAAGCCAAAACCACTGCTCAAGCTTTCAGCTGCCTCACTCACTTTCCCCAACAATTGGAGCACCGGTCTCCATCCTTGACCACCTCTATTAACTTTGTTGAAGCCTCCATACGCCACCCTCAGCCTCTGGGGGCCTTTCCCCGCCCTCCAAGTTTCATTTCCTAACCTCTAACCGCACCTACCTACCTTCACAACCATCTCCTCACCCTTCAAAAGTTTTCCACAACTCCAGACAGCCTACCAGAGCCACCCCTTCACTCCCCATTCATTTTCCAACCCCAAAGCATTTATGGACCTCACTCCCTTCCCCAGAAGCCCCCAAAATCCTGCAAAGCCCGCAAATCACTAAATGTTCCAAACCTCGTAAATCCCGAATATTTCCAAAACCATAGAAACTCCCCACATATTATCCCCCTGCCAAATGCATATTGGAACCAATGTATCGCATCTACGACCATCCCGAGCCTGCCTAGCACATCCTCAACCACTGGTGTCGATTTTTTGGTGAATTTTTATTTTTAGCTTTCATTCCTTTACATTGTATGGATGCGGTCTTATAGTTATACTCCCAGTAATATTTTGGCTCAAACTAGAAGTTAATTTTCTTTCAGCAAACCAGTATTTCTTATTTGCCCCATACTTTTTCTCTAACACTTTCATATACATGCAATTTTGATCTAATAGCCATATTAGAACTATTTTTTATCAATTGAAATTATTGTGCAAACTTATGCAGAATTATTCGCACGATTGAATAATTGCATTTGCATTAGAATTTAGGACTTTAAGTTGCGATACTTGTTCATCGAATTGCTTACATGCATTCATTTGCATCCCCATTTTGGTCATTTTGCAATTTTATTTGCAATTTTCACGTGCTTGCTCGTATTCATCAAAGGTCAAGACATCGCGGTGGTTTCTTATTCCCCCTCTTTTCCTCTTCATCTTTATCCAAGACAGTTCATTTGCCCTAGATTCCCAAGGGTAACATTTGGTCCGACATGCTCCATCCTACCACACATCCAATCATCAGGAATCAGTGTCCTATATCCATGATCAATCACATCCTCTATGCATTGACCGCAGACCTAGCAACACATGCAGATGTCGCTTCATGAGTGGGCCGTCGACACTGCAACGGACGCTATGCATCCAGCTTGAAGACCTTTGCTCACGCTAGCCTATGTTATTCCCTTTAGCACTTCTGCCATATCGCTCCTACAGTGCCTCCAGCACGTGAACGTCGTGCTCAGCAAGTTGTTGTGTTGACCACTACACTTCGCCATTCATATCACACCCCAAGCATCGTGTTGAGTCAGCAGTGTAGCCTTCCACACATGTGATGGACAGCGCTCACAACAACGTCATTGAAAGGGCCCTAACTCATCCATCAAATGCCCATGAGGAGATGATGGCTTCCATGCAAGCTATGCTTCAATTGGTTGACAACCGCATGGATCAAGCTCTTCAATAAGTACATCATCGTGCCCTCTATTGATCAATGCGCCCTCTTCCACTACTCCATCCATAATTGAGGCCATCACGCATGCTCCCTGCTACTTAAAAGGCCTTCTATTTCAATGGAGTGAATCCAATGGGATAGATCGCCAAGGCGGAATAGTATTTTGACATTAAATGGGCAAAGGAAGCTAAAGAAAGTGCTCATCATCCTCTTGGGTCTATTGGTTCCCCCTAAAACCACTCTAAATTTCATATGATCATACCTCAAGCAAGCATTATGCCCAATGTTGTAAATATCAGATGTCGGCGACATATCGGATTGAGTTTTTAAATGTCGGATGTCGGAAGTTGGAGACATGTCGGGGATAATTTAAAATATCGGATTTCAATGTCTTATAAATAAAATTTTATTTTACGTATACTAACTATAAATATATGTTATAAAAAC
Source organism: Platanthera guangdongensis (assembly GCA_039583875.1). Lineage (NCBI taxonomy): Eukaryota > Viridiplantae > Streptophyta > Magnoliopsida > Asparagales > Orchidaceae > Platanthera > Platanthera guangdongensis. The sequence goes on along the minus strand of CM077159.1, from coordinate 126,493,468 downwards.
AAAAAAATAATATAACAAATAGATAAAAATTGAGTCATTTATATTACGAAATAAAATCGAATAGAATCTGAGATAAAATATTATTAACAAATTCAAACTGATATATTGTAAAATATATTTAATAGTATACAATAATTTATTTTGATAACAATCAATTTATAACAAATAAAGAAGATTTACATATTAAAGATTTTTGATTGATTATAAGTCTTTTCAAACATATAAATTTATATTAAAAATATGCAAACAATCAACTAATGAATGTATTAACTGTTTTCATAATTTTTGTAATATGAAATTAAAAAATTGTGAAACAATTATACAAAATTGAATGTAAGAATAAAATGTTAAAAAAATCGAAACGATAAGTCTAATCGATTTAAACATACATAATATAATATATAGGCGATTTAAACATATGTTGCTAGTCTGCTAATATAACATAAAATAAAATACCATGTAATATATTTAAAAGTCGTGTCAGCCTATATATTGGAAAAAATCAAACAAGTCGACCTACATTTCACAAAAGAACATAATATATTTTTTTATAAAAACATATAATTTTACCCTTAAAAATGATGTGTCGGGAGACATGCCGAACATGTCAGAGGACATTTAAAACAATGGACTTACGTCAAGTGCTACTCCAATAAAGCAGTGATATGTCTTTGTAGTGTTTGTCAATCTTGCATCCTGGACAGCTACATTGATGAGTCCATAGAACTCGTCAACCATGTGTCTAGCCTCGCACTTGGCAACTATATGGGATTTTCCATGCAAGGCATACTACCACACATCCGCTCCCACCTACACACCCATCATCCCACTGCAATCAAAAATTCCATGGAGATTATACTTTTGATTGAAGCAGGTTTTTTTATCAAGACCATTGATCAGCCTCACAATACCACCTGCCACACATCACAATCTCAAACATGTCCCCTCCACCCACCTTCAAACTGCCAGCCAAAGACCTCAATAATCAACCCCACCTCGTACAATCCCCCCAACCATAGCGCCTGATACTCACCAACCACCAGTCCAACCAAGAATATAATGAACTGCGAAGCAAAGAGCTCTGCTTCCACCTACAAGCAAAATTACTCTTTCAACCATGATTTTCCCTTAATGGAATTTCGTGTCATCATTGGTGGTGGTGAGGAAGGTACCTTGGTAGATTTTGAAGCCTACGAACTGTATAAGGGCTGACCCTCCGAGGAGGCTAGGGAAACCCTCCACCGAGCTGACCTCCCCTACTTCTCTATCGTCGACATTCATGGGTCGTGTACTATGAAGCTCTGAGGGTTCTTAGAAGACAGTCATATCATCATCATAATTGATAATGTTGCTGGTAACAATTTCCTTTTGCATTAATTGGTGACATTGATGGTGTGCACAATGTACTTAGGCCATAGATTTTTATCCCAACAAGTAGCTTATGATGCAACATACAACTCCAAGAAGGCCCTCCTCATATAACGAAGAACTTCTACGCATTTGACTTAGGCGGAATTGACACCATTTTGGGCATCTCCTTGCGACAAACCATGGAAGATGTCATGGTCAACTAAAGCACATCACCATGTTGGGAAAAATCATCGATGATTTGGTAAAACACATTACTAAAATATGATAATTAATAAATGAGCACATTGTATGAATGTATTCACTTGCGACTTAGTGGATACAAGTTTAGCTCTGTGGAATTATAATTTTCCAAAGAAGCGGATTTGAAGATTTGAAAAAATCGTCGACCGATAGTTGACGATCGTGGACCGAAACTATATTCAAAGATCAACGTTCACCAACCGGGCCTACATCTATCGTCCAGTGCTTGCCAATCGCTCTTGCGTTCTCCAACCGACTACAGAGATTGTTGACCATGAAGCAGAAAGCAAAATCAGAAGAAAGGCGTTCTTTGACCGAGTTAGAACTGTTCACCGACCAAGCACCTTCACTCAAAGACCACAGAACAAGTTAGTAAAGAATAGTTAATCACCGAACGACCAATCTATGTTCGTTGAATAAAGACACAATCTTATCAGCACTCATGGAAATACCTCGTACAAAAAAACGGAGATCGTCGTTCATTGTTCACAGTTTGCCGACAATGATCGATGTTCGGCGATTGTTGATCGCCGAACGAAAAACTTTATGTTGAAGCAGTCCCAGAACGAAGAAGAAATAAAACCCAAACGGGCACTGATGCTCACCGTTCAGTGAGTGATTGATCCACGATCGCCAATCGAAGTTCAAACTCACACAAGCATTAAAGAATCGTTATTGTTTAAAGAAAAGAAAAAAGTCGTTACTGGTTTAAAAAAGAAAAGAGTCGTTATTGTAGCACATCCTTCTTTGTATCTAGGCGGCCAAAAGAAAAGGGGTTGAAGAAATATAAAATCCCAAAGGACTTTTTCAGGATATACTTTTTTTAGAAACTAGAATGAGAAATAAAACAAGAATCTCTCTCATCCTGAACCTTTTGTAAAACAAAACTAGATACAACTGTATACAGAAACTGTAGAAGAGCAAGAAAGAGAAGGTCATTGTCAATCTTCTACATTGTATCCACAACAGTCCTATTGTAAAAAAAAAATTCAGTTTGTCAAGTCTCCTAGTTTTGCTATAGAAGAGCAAGAAAGAGAAGAAGATCATCGTCAATCTTCTACACAGTATCCACATCACTCTTATTGTAAAAGTAACTTCAAGTTGTCAAATCTCTGAGTTTGTGGAAAAAGAAAAACCTTAATTTCTGTAAAGGATTCTTGAATCCCCCTTCAAAAGATTCTAGTCTGATTGCTGAGTCTCCAGAGAAAAAGAAGTTATTAGTGGATGAAACCACTGCCGCAATATTTGACTCATCTATTAGTACCTTGTGGTACTCTGCCGGGTGTTTGGGCATTTGCGATGTATGGTGGAGTGTTTGAGTCTCCCCCGCAATTAAACGGATTTGTATATCTGTGGGGGGTGAGTCCGGATGAGTTGACCACCCTGCCCGTGTTATTTTTGGTGGAGTTGACCACAGGTGGCTAATAGAGTTTTGATATTCTTCCTAATGATTTAATTGTGAATTTTTTCCCTTATGGTCTTGTGCATCTGGGGTACTTTTGTGTACGTACTGATTCACGTAAGTGTTTCTTTCTGAGTTTACTTTTGTACCTTACTGCTTGTACTTTATTTCAGTAATTTTGGCCTTGTGTTGGTACCTCTTTGACCTTTGTTTACTTTTGACTTACTTTTTTTGCCATCACTTGTACTTTTTGCTTAGGTGTTCTGTCTTTGGAATGCCTCAGGATCAGAGTTGTAGCTGGTAGTGGAGTTGATTTGGAGTTCCAGAGCAGCAGGGTTGGCTGTGGTTTTTGCCTCGTCGTTGCGAGGTAGTTTGTTATTTTAGTTTGCTTACCTAGTTCAGACATACTTTTGTTCTTGAATCACCGGTAGAAAAAATTGTCTAGATTTGCAAAGAATTCTCACAAGGATTGTGGAAGAGTGGAGCACCCTGATTATAGGAGAATCACTATACATCTATGTGACCCCTTCTCTATAACTTATTTATTGCTTTATTTTGCTTGATTTTTTATGTCATCCGTTTTGTGTGATATTTTGGATTTGAGGGATTAAGTTAGAACTCTATATTCAGCCTCCTCCCCTCCCCCCCCCCCAGAGAAATATTCAGTGTTGTTTTTCGTATTTTCACATGTCCTCTGATCCACCCGCACCCTATGCGGTGATGTGTCCTTTGTACGATGAAAATTTTCTAAATCATTCAAAAGACCAAAAATTTGTACTACCACGTATTTCTTTGTCCTCTCAATGTCAGGTCCATAGAGAGTCCACCATCTTCCACCACAGTTATTTTTAGTGTTCGTCGATCTGCACAGTCTTTTGTCGCACCGCACTATAGACCATAGAATTCCACTATTTCAGGGGATGTAGACTAGTTTGGTAGGGTTGTACATATGCGGACATCTACAAAAGGACGAGACTGAGCGACTCCTCAAAGCGATGTTGGCGAGCGGCCTCATCCACTGTAATACTAGTCTAGCACTTTTGGTTTGTAATAAGGATGGGAGTTGGTGCTGCTGTGTAAACCACCAGGAGTTGAATAGGGTCATTGTCGCATACAAGTACCCCCATTTCGGTCATACAGAAGCACTTGGATGAGCTTTGCGGTGCCACGTACTTTTTCAAATTGGACCTCCGCTCTGATTATCATCAAATACGGGTGTCCACACAGGATATTCGACAAATGAACTTTCAAACCCATGACAAGCACTGCGAGTTGCATAATTTGTTTATTCCACAAGCTAGTATGAATAATATCTTTTTCCTAGTCTTGCGTGAGTGCATTCTGCTTTTTTAATGATATATTGGTATATAACCTGACATGGCAAGAGCACTTGCATACCTTGGTGGAGAAATATGACTCTTCAGTCACTTCTTATTTGTTAACCCCACTTATTGTTTGTGAACCCGAAAAAATGCTCTTTTTGATGGTGGAAACTTAATTACTTTGATGTAAACCGAGAGGGCCAATTCAAGATTTTATGCGTGAAATTCACTCCCGACATTTGAAATCTGGAGATTTAGAGATTTGTTATTCAAAAAAATGTTCTCAAGCATTTTTTTGGTTCGTTTGAAACAACATTTGTTTTTTCCACAATTTTAATCACAACAATAATTTATGAATAAACAGCAATAAAAAATAATGTGAACGTTTAAGGCAAGCTCATCGTTAATTAGCTGAATTAAATAAAGTTATACTAAATGACTGGAGCAATCTAGAAAGAGTTAAATTACCCCCAAAGAATATGTAGGTTGCAGTTAGGAGTGGAACTCTCCAAGCGTGGATGTGCATAGGCAGGCTACCGTCTGGGCAGAGTGTTGGAGAAGTAGCGCGCAACTCGCCTGCCTCCCTAGGTTCAGATGTCGGCCTCCAATTGATTCCCGACGAGAGCCACTGACGGCGCAACGCCTCCCTCACCATCACAGTCATGACGCCTTCCCACTGATCGTCGTCAACTATACCACCCACTCGGGTGACTGGTCCACGCTCGCTTGCCATTTTAGGGTGTCATCAACTGCGACTCCTTCTCTAACACCCTACCCAGACAGTATCCTGAGCCTATGTGCATACACTTTTGGAGAGTTCCACTCCTTGCAGCAGCCTACATATTCTCAGGGGTAATTCCACTCATTCTTGATTGCTCCAGTCATTAGCAAAACCTTATGCAATTCAACTAATTAACGATAAGCTTGCCTTGGACAATCGTATTACTTATTGATGCACCCTCAGTCGCATCCGGATGAGCTACGCTCAATTGTGTGTGTGTGTGAATTCTATCTTGTACTGTGTCGTCATTCGTTTTTTTATTATCGTATGAGTGTTGTCATCATATGTCGTTGTACCGCACTTTCTATTTTTTGATAAGGCTTGTTGGTTTGACCGGCCAGCATGACCATTAATAAATAGGTATGGTAGTTTAAAGTGGTAGGATGCAGGCGCAACAATATTTTAAGAGAAAAGTTACAATTCCTGGTTTAATATTATTAAATCAGAAATTAATTTGGGGAGTTAAGATTTAAGAACCTTTTGGTTTTCCAAAACTCCTCTTTTATTCATGGTATTGAAACCCCCCTCATTTATCTCTATTCATGGCATTGAAACCCCCACTTGTATCATCTTACCAATTTGTAACCGACCTTTTTATTCCTCCTTTTTAATTGTTCCTCCACCAGGTCACGAGGGGGCGGGAGAAAAATAACCGAGAGAGACTGTTGTCTTCTCTCCCGGTTACCTCCCAGCACGCCTAACCCCCCGCACCGCAACCCAGCTTCTCTTTTTTTTTGTTCTGGCACCACGATCCTGTAAACGATCGAGTACGGCGGCCTTCAGATCCGACAAGCTATCTGAGTCCTCGAGCGGCGTCCCGCGTTTCAGCTCCCCGGAAGGTCGGTCGACGTCGACCTCTTTTCTCCCGATCTTCCCCGACTTCAACCTTTCGCGCATCCTCCCTCTCTGACAGGACCGCAGCCTGGACTTCCAGCAACCCGCACCTCTCCACTCCTCTTCCACCGGCACCACCCCTACCAGCCCTTACCCGCAATTTTCCCTACCACCCACTTCCTCCTTCGTTCCCCCCTTCCCCCGTTATCACCACAGCCACCTCCTACACTTTACCCCTTGCTTCCAACTCCACCAGCCAACCTCCTATCCACAGTCCCATGGAACCTCCGTTGCCCTGGGAAACTCCCCGCAGATATACCCTTTTTGTTCCCCTGCTGTTAACACTTATGCAATTAAATTATATGGTTGAATAGTTAGCGCTCGCATTTCTTCCCTCTTTGCTACTGTTTCTCTCCAAAATCGCGAACTTTGCCGCCCGTTGTGCTAGCCGTTTGCGGGATAACTAAAACACATGCTAGGTATCATCGCTAAAACAATCGAACCAAAATCGTATAAGTAGAGAGAAAGCTATCGTAGTCCCCGCTCTCTCGAGAAGGGCGCTGCTAGGACGTTACCACCATACCGGGTTGCACAAATTTGGTATCAAAGCAGGTTCGATTCACTCCTATTATGAATCGAACGATCCGACGTTTCCTAAATTATTTTCTAAAAAAAAAAATTGTTTTCAAAAAAATCATATTGTACCCAAAAAGAGAGGTGAGCTTATTTTTCTTTAAAATATATATCTATATTATTAATATTTTTAAAAAAAAACAAACAAACTTTCTCATTTTTCAAAAAAACATTGAAGGGTAGAACGGACAAACTCGAATCAAGCGTCGATGACTTAAATCAACGCATGAGAAACCTCATGCAAATGATGAAACACTCACCCTCCAAGTGGGAGATGTTACCCAAGTCGTCAATGGGTTGCGAACTTCCGACAACAACTTATAAGCCGCTCGACACCTAGGTCTAAATCAGGAACCACCACAAAATCCTAGGGAGGATGAACCTATGGTGCCACCACTTGATCCCCAAAACCCACCACGATGGGATACGGGCGTCAAATTGGATGTAGGAGATTTTGAGGGCCGAGTAGAACCTGAGGGATGCTTAGATTGGTGCGTGCGTATGGAGCGATTTATGGCTTGGAAACGAATGTCGTTGAATCGCCAAGTCGAGTATGTCACCCTTCGGCTTAAGGGTCCCGCACTAGTCTGGTGGGTCCAATTAGAACGTATCTGATTCACCTTAGGTTTGGCCCCGATCACGACATGGGTCGAGTTTAAAAACTATTTGAGGAAGTGATATGTTCCCCCAGATTATTTTCAAAACTTGTATCGCAAATTTCACAACCTTCGACAGGATAAACTCTCGGTTGACGACTATACCAACGAGTTCCTTATTCTCCAGTCCAGGTTAGACATTCGAGAGGAGGACGATATGACTGTGTCTCTCTATCTAAATGGCTTACGTTATGCCATCCGGGAGCAAGTAGAGCTTCATGACTTTCGATACCTAGGGGAGATCTCCAGTATGGCCAGCATGTAGAAGCATCACTACAGAAAAAAACGACCGGCCCTCGGATTTCTGAGAGGCTTCCTAACACGAATTCACCCAAGCCTCTCAGCCAGAGTCACCCTCCCGGGTCCACTAGTGGCTTTATTGCTCCCCCTGCCTATACTAAAGGCAAAGAGGTTGTGGGTTCCCGACCCAACCCGGGAATCTTTCGGTGCTTTAAGTGCATGGAACCAGGACACAAGTCCTCAGAGTGCCCACGTAGGCAGTTTGTAGTTGTGGTTGAGTCTGAGGAAGATCAGGAACCTGAGTACGGGGTCTTCCTTACGGACTCCCAACCAGATGTGAACGACGTAAACGAAATCGAAGTAGAAGGAGAGCATGCAGAGCATCTAGTTTGTGTCATGCAGCATAGTCTCCTCACCCCCAAGATTTCCACAGAGGACGAATGGTTGAGACATAACATTTTTCGTACAACTGCACGCATACATTGGCAATTTTGCTCCATCATCATTGATAGCGGGAGCATGGATAATTTTGTGTCGCAGTGTATGGTAGAGAAGCTTAAGCTCCAAACCGAACCTCTAGGAAAACCCTACAGTTTGTCTTGGGTCACTAGTTCCGTGACTATCCCAGTCACACATCGGTGTTTAGTAGAGTTTTCCATAGGGGCAGCCTACCAGGATTCTGTTTGGTGTCACGTTGCAACCATGGAGGTTTGTCACATCTTGTTAGGTCGTCCATGGCAGTTTGATAAGCGCGTAGTTCATGACGGGGCAAAGAATTCAAAAACTTTTGAACGTAAGGGGCGAAAGATCGTTCTTGTTCCCCAGAAGAATGGGTCCTTGCCTAAGCCCTTAGAACATTCCCCACCTAGTGGCACCTCGACGTCTCCGATCGCAGCAATTTCCTTTCCTTCAGCCCACATGCTATTATCGGGTTCCCAATTCTAGGGGGAGATGAAGGCGAGTGAAGTTGTCTATATTTTAGCCGGTCTTGAATCCAGTCGAGAGCCCTCGGAGATTCCTAGCTTAGTACGCCCCCATATTTCAGAGTTTTCTTCTATTATGCCCGGTGAGCTACCAGATCATCTTCCACTCATGCGAGATATACAACATTGTATCGATCTTATACCTGGTGCTAGCCTTCCTCACTTACCACATTATCGTATGAGTCCTAAAGAACACGAGGAGCTCCACCGTCAAGTCACCGACCTAATCAAAAAGGGACATGTTAGGGAGAGCATGAGTCCCTGCGCAGTTCCTGCACTCCTCGTCCCTAAGAAGGATGGAACTTGGTGAATATGTGTGGATAGCCGAGCCATCAACAAAATTACCATTAAGTATCGTTTTCCGATCCCTCGATTGGATGACATGCTCGACTTGCTCAGTGGGTCCAAGATTTTTTCCAAAATTGATCTCAAAAGCTGCTACCATCAAATCTGGATCCGACCCAGGGATGAATGGAAGACTGTTTTCAAGACCACAGAAGGACTATACGAGTGGCTTGTGATGTCTTTCGGCCTCTCCAACGCCCCTAGTACCTTTATGTGACTCATGCATCAAGTTCTCCGCCCTTTGATGGGAATATGTGTGGTTGTTTACTTTGATGACATTTTGATTTATAGCGACAACCCCGACCAACATCTTGTGCACTTGCGTCAGGTCCTTCAAATCCTTTTGGAGAACAAGCTTTACGTGAACCTTAAGAAGTGCGTATTTTTGACCAGCAGTTTGATCTTCTTAGGGTACATTGTGCCGGCCGACGGAATTAAGGTTGATATAGAAAAAATCCAAGCAGTTAGGGCTTGGCCAAGTCCAAAAACTATCACTGAAGACCGCGGATTTCTTGGACTAGCTTCGTTCTATCGTCGGTTTATTAGAAACTTCAGCAATCTCATTTCGCCTGTGACTGACTGTCTTAAAAAGGGTCATTTTATTTGGACGGCCGAAGCAGAGCGTGCCTTTTCTCTTATCAAGGAAAAGTTGACTAGTGCTCCCGTGCTAGCACTTCCTGACTTCGAGAAAATATTTGAGGTAGATTGCGACGCTTCGATTATTGGAATAAGAGCTGTCTTGAGTCAAGAGGGTTCATCCATCGCGTTTTTTAGTGAGAAGCTTAATGAGGCCAAAACTCCCTATTCCACCTATGATCTAGAATTCTACGCCATCGTCCAAGCGCTTCATCACTGGCGTCACTACTTGATTCAACGTGAGTTCATCCTTAATACCGATCATGATGCTCTTCGGCATTTGAACTCTCAGAAGGAGGTGTGTAGGCATGCCAAATGGGCCGCCTTCGTTCAGGAGTACACCTTCCATTTAAAGCATAAGCCGGGCGTTTCAAATAGGGTAGCGGACGCACTTAGCCATAGGTCGCATGTCTTAGTCAGCCTTCAGCCGCGTATCCACAACTTCGATGAGCAAAAGGGACGTTATCATTCCGATCCATATTTTGGCAAAATCTAAGATGCGAGTCAATTTAGTGGCACCGATCCCACCACGGAATATATTTTGAGTGAGGGTTTTTTATTTAAAGGAACTCGTTTTTGTATTTGTGAGGGGCCACTCTAGGAGATCATACTAAGAGAGATTCATTCTTCTGGATTAGGAGGACATGTTGGGCAAAACAAACTTCTGGACCTCGCCAACTCTCGATTTTATTGGCCTAAGATGAAGGAGGATGTTGCCAAATTCGTTAGGACCTGCACGACCTGCCAATTGTTTAAAGGACACACCCAAAATACCGGTTTGTACACGACTCTCTCCGTTCCTGAGCGGCCTTGGGATGAAGTCTCTATGGATTTTATCGTAGGATTACCCAAAATCAAACGAAAAGTGGATTCAATCTTTGTCGGGTTGATCGTTTTTCGAAAATGGCCCATTTTATTTCTTGTAGAAAAACGACCGATGCCACGCATGTTGCCGATCTCTTTTTTCGGGAGATCGTATGTTTACACGGGATTCCCCGCTCTTTCACTTCCGACCGTGACACTCGATTTTTGAGTTATTTTTGGAAAACTTTATGGGAAAAACTTGAGACTAAGCTCGAATTTAGTAGCGTCTATCACCCACAGACGGATGGGCAGACTGAGGTAGTGAATCAAAGCTTGGGCGATTTTCTTAGATGTCTAGCGGGAGAGCATCCGAAGCAATGGGATTTAGTTATACCGCAAGCGGAATTTGCTTATAACATCTCAAAGAATCGTTCAACCACTAAATCTTCTTTTGAAGTAGTCTATGGTACCCCGTCCGTTGTTACTCGATCGACATTCTCTTTCTTCCTTTGAACGAACTTCTTTTGATGCGCTAACCTATATTGATCATCTAAAATCTTTGCATAAGTTGATTGCTAACAGTCTGCGAGCTTCTTCTGAGAAATATAAGGTTGCGGCAGATAAACATCGCCGCGAGGTGTATTTCTCAGAAGGAGATTGGGTTCTTGTTGTTTTTCAGGAAAGAGAGGTTTCCCGTGGGCACATAATACAAGCTACAACAAAGGCGTTTCGGGCCATTTCAAATTAAAAAGTGTCTTGGCACAAATGCTTATCTTTTGGACTTACCCGCCGAGTTTGGAACCTCCCCCATTTTTAACATCGCTGACCTTGTACCATTTTTTGGTGAACTTCTTGAAGCCATCCCTGTACCACCCACTCCCGTACCATCTTCCACTACACAACCAACTTTAGCCCCATCTACACCCACCATTGAGGATATTGAGCAGGTGTTGGATGTTCGTGAGTTTCAAACACGTGTAGGTACATATCAGCGCTAAATCGTTTCATGGAAGGACAGGAATCTATCAGACAGATCATGGATTAGCGCCGCCGAGCTTCGTCGTCTCCGTCCTGATCTTGCTATTGCGGGTTTTTGCAAATTCTCGACGGGGTCGAGTTCTTTCAACCCTGGGGGAATTGATGCACCCTCAGTCGAATCCGGATAAGCTACACTCAATTGTGTGTGTGTGAATTCTATCTTGTACGGTGTCGTCATTCGTTTTTTTATTATCGTATGAGTGATGTCATCATATGTCGTTGTACCGCACTTTCTATTTTATGATAAGGCTTGTTGGTTTGACCGGTCAGCATGACCATTAATAAATAAGTCTGGTAGTTTAAGGTGGTAGGATGCAGGCGCAACAATATTTTAAGCGACACTAATTTAATTGCATGAGAAAAGTTACAATTCTCGGTTTAATATTATTAAATCAGAAATTAATTTGGGGAGTTAAGATTTAAGAATCTTTTGGTTTTCCAAAACTTCTCTTTTATTCATGGCATTGAAACCCCCCTCATTTATCTCTATTCATGGCATTGAAACCCCCACTTGCATCATCTTACCAATTTGTAACCGACCTTTTTATTCCTCCTTTTTAATTGTTCCTCCACCAGGTCATGAGGGGCGGGAGAAAAATAACCGAGATCCAAGCGGGACATATAAAGGCTCAAGTCCCTGTTGCTATTGCTGGTGCTGACTGTTGTCTTCTCTCCCGGTTACCTCCCAGCACGCCTAACTCCCCCGCAACCCAGCTTATCTTTTTTTTTGTTCTGGCACCACGATCCTGTAAACGATCGAGGACGGCGGCTTTCAGATCCGACAAGCTATCTGACTCCTCGAGCGGCGTCCCGCGTTTCAGCTCCCCGGAAGGTCGGTCGACGTCGACCTCTTTTCTCCCGATCTTCCCCGACTCAACCTTTCGCGCATCCTCCCTCTCTGACAGGGTCGCAGCCTGGACTTCCGGCAACCCGCACCTCTCCCCTCCTCTTCCACCGGCACCACCCCTACCAGCCCTTACCCGCAATTTTCCCTAACACCCACTTCCTCCTTCGTTCCCCCCTTCCCCTGTTATCACCACAGCCACCTCCTACACTTTACCCCTTGCTTCCAACTCCACCAGCCAACCTCCTATCCACAGTTCCATGGAACCTCCGTTGCCCTGGGAAACTCCCTGCAGGTATACCCATTTTGCTCCCCTGCTGTTAACACTTATGCAATTAAATTATATGGTTGAATAGTTAGCGCTCGCATTTCTTCCCTCTTTGCTACTGTTTGTTTTTTTTTCTCTCCAAAATCACGAACTTTGCCACCCGTTGTGCTAGCCGTTTGCGGGATAACTAAAACACATGCTAGGTACCAACGCTAAAACAATCGAACCAAAATCGTCTAAGTAGAGAGCAAGCTATCAAAGTCCCCGCTCACTCGAGAAGGGCGCTGCTAGGACGTTACCACCATACCGGGTTGCACCACTTATTATTATTGTTTATTCAAAAATAGTAATTGTGATTAAGCTTGTGAAGTAAACAAATGTTGCTTCAAAGGAACCGAAAAATGTTTGAGAACGTTTTTTCGAATAACGAATAACTAACTCTCGAGATTTCAAACATCGGGAGTGACATTTGGGATTAAAATCTTGAACTCACCATCTCGACTTACATCAATTTGATATCATAGCACTTTTGATTCATATGAATTGTAAATAAAGCGATCTGTGTTTTCAACAAAAAAAGAATTTGTTATATTTTCTTTCTTTAAGTTTTAAAAGCTTTATTTAAAAAAAATCATTTAGCACATTTGAGTTTAAATGTTTTAAAAAAATTATAGATTGTTATTAATATATATATATATATCAATATATATATTCTCTCGTTGTGTTTGAATTTTAAGATATAAAAAAATATTTACAAATTGATTATGCACTCTCTGGTAATCTCACATTCAAAATAAAGTCTTTTAAAATTTTAGAATTATTTTTTAAGCAAAAAATATTCTTTTTGATTAAAAAAACATTTTAATTAACTAAATAATAATAATTGAACAATTTAAAAATTTGCGAAAATTTAAAACAGTCATTTAAAATGGAAAATCGAGTGGCTCATTTAGAAAATAGCAATGCTGATCTGAGTGCACAAATTTTAAATTTGACTAAAATAATTGAAACATTGAGTATGAGTATTAACGCGAACATGTGAGATGTCGAACAAGTGATAAATGGGTTACACAAGAGTGCTAGCACAATAGAGGTCAACCAACATTTAGCAAATAATCCACACCAAATCGAGAATCATCCTCATCATAGACAACCAGAGTTCAAAACTCCTAAACCATGACATTTTGACCCAGGGCGCCAAAACGTAAGGGATCTACCCCGATAGGATTTAGGAGTCAACTTAGATGTCGGTGATTTCGAAGAACGATCAAAACTCAATGGTTGTTTAGATTGGTGTGATAGGATGAATCGTTTAATGACATGTAAGCATTTGGCTCTGGCTAGACAGGTTGAGTACACCACCCTTAGATCGAAAGAGTCCGCCCAAGTCAGGTGGGGACAGTTAGAGCAGTCTATAATTAATTTAGGCATGCCCCCATCACCGCATGAGCATAATTTAAAATACAACTACGAAAAACATATGTTTCACGTGATTATTTGCACACCCTCTATCGTAGGTTTCACAACCTACGACAAGAAAAATTATCAGTAGACGAATACATGAAAGAGTTCCTCGTACTTGAATCTCTCCTCGACCTCCGAGACGTTGATAACATGACTGTATCACGTTATATGAACGGGCTGCGCTTATTGCATTAGAGCCCAGTTAGAGTTCCAACACTATAGGAACTTACGAGAAATCTCGAGTCACGCACATTGTAACAACTCATTTTAAAATAAAGGATTTTTTAAATTTCTTAAATAATGGCATTTTTATAATATAGCCCATATGGATTTCTTTCCCCTTTATACCGAGCCCCCCCCCCCCCCCCCCGATTAAACCATATTCGGCATGAGGGTTCCCGCAAGGTTCCGTCTCCCGATTCCCACGAGCGGAGATTCCCAATCGCAGCGCCTCCCATCGCCCCTCTTCTCCCGTGGCTGACGGTTATCCTCCTCAAGACCAGTGACTCCTACTCATGGCCGACAGAAAACTCTTCCCTCCAAGCACCGCCAGCCCCTCCTTCAAGGGGTCGATAGCCTCCTTCCTCTTCCTCGGGCCGACAGTAGCCCTCTTCCCTCTCCTCCCAAGGGCCGACAACCCTACTTTCCCCTCGTCCTCTTCATTTTGGATGGTGATTGGTATTTGGCTTCCTTGGGTAAGGTTCTCCCTACAATCCCCCTTATTCAGATTTTTTCTTGGAATCCTTTATAAATTTTGTTCTTCAAGTTACGTATATATGTTGATCGGGACTTGTGCTCACCTTATAATTGTCTAACCACAATTTAGTTTTGATCCCCGGTACCGTTCATCGAACCAATTGGCGTGATCGCGCAAAAACCTTCCTAATTTAGGGTTTACCAAACCTAAGCGCCGTCATATTTTGATTTATGTGTGGTAATCTTCTTTCCCCTCACCTTTAAAAAAGTAATTTTGCTAACCCTCTTTTGTTCAAATTCCGCGACGTAGAATGCATGTACTAACGTTGTGAACTTTGTTATATCAAATATCACTTTCGTTGTTCTTGAAACAAGTTTAAATAAGATTTTAAAACTCTCCCATCACCGTCATATTCAGCCTAACGTAAGGCAGAGAAATCACTCGCTTACAAACATTGATCTTAACTTGATGCACCTTTTCTTATGCTTATGAATTTTACAACTGAATACTTGAATCGTCAAATTAATAGTTTGTCTTAATACGGTAGGAATCACTTAACTATGAATCATTTCATTAATTAATATCATAAGTAAACATTGAAAGATGGTGTTTATTTGATGCAACTCCTTGACTTGGGTTCCCTTTTAAATCCCTAGCGGGAACAAAGGACCGGTCATAGCGAGCATGAACTCCCTGGCTCAAGGGTGAGAGTTCGCGAGTCGCCCCTTAGAGATCACGGGCATAAATTCTGAATCTATGACAAGTCCTGAATCTGATCTTGAATTCGTCTGAATCGTGAATCTTGTACATCAAATAAAGACACCTACATCTTTCATTTGTTACAGTTTATGTCATTACATGAATGAATATATGTTACACTCTGGATTGCGATAATAATTCATGTTCTTTTTGCTCGATACCCTAATTTGCTTGTTCTGCTAGTTTCGCTTCATGAAAATTAGTACACGTTCATTTTTGATCTCTTGCTAGTTATGTATTTAACTTACTATTATCAATGTTCTGAGATTTTTCCTTATTTGTTTTGAAATTTTCCTGGCGTCCATGACTGTGTCGTCTGCTACCTGAGCTCGATCCGCAAAAAACTCTTGTTCCTGGAGATTTATCTTGTTTCTTGTTGTGTCAGGTTTTATGTTGTATTTTCATCAGTGTCAGACATTGATTATTATGTAATAATTATGATTTATGATCAGTCATTTTCTCTTGAATTATGGAAAACTGCTAAGTTAAAAGTTATGTACGGGTATTTGATATTGTTGCATGTTCATTTCTTTAGAATTTTCATTGCATAAAATTTGTATCAGCACTTTGTACCATGAGTTTTATTAAAATACATGTCTTTCACTTTTCATTGTAATACTCTAAAGTTTTCGCATAAAGATAATGTATTTATCTCAAAATTATTTATTTAAAATTTAATAATACTAATTCAGCTCCCGCCACACAAACATTAAGTTTTTCCCCCGTGTTTGTAGCATCACGACCCACCGGAAGCGCACTCTATTTTTTTCTTTTAGACTGGTCGTGACACACGTAGAGTAGAGGCTTTACAGAAGAGGATGCCCAGAGTTAGGTCTACTGATAAACCCCCACACTCACACCTTTAACCCTATGATGAGGACTAGCAAACACACTCGTCCGACCATGCCCCCGAGTACCTGGCATTTCCTGCCACGCCCTCTAGAATCAAGTAGATTACAGGAGTTAAACGACAGCCTGGTGTGTTTAGATCTTTTAAGTGTACGGGGTTAGATTACAAATCTTTTGAGTACTCGCGACGTCACTTCGTAGCCATCATTGACTCTAAAAACAGACAAGAACATGAATATGGAGTCTTCCTTAGTGACTCCCAGTCTAACCCTATTTTTTATCCTGACTTAGAGAACGAGTTAGAGGTAGAAGGAGAACAATCTAACCAGCCAGTTTGCGTTCTCCACCACAGACTACTGACCCATACAGCTCCTACTGAAGACGATTGTTGAGGAACAATATTTTTTGTAAACACAGTTATTAAAAAAACTTAATCTAACGGGGGTCGGTAGTAGTAGCACTACGATACCCATCACGCACCAGTGTCTCGTATAGTTTTTCATAGGTAGTACCTACTAGGATGCGTCATGGTGTCATGTTACCTCTATCGAGGTTTGTTATATCCTACTATGGCAACCATAGCAGTATGATAAGTGTGTCCATCATGATGGTGTAAGGAACTCGCATTCATTCGAGCACAATGAGTGCAAGATTATTTTTCTTGCCCAAAAGAATACTTTTGTTCCTATAGCCCCAGAGATGTCTTCACACCTATCTACCATTGTATCTGTTATATCCTTCGCCTCCTCCTTTATGGTACAAACTGGACCACAATTTCAGAAGTTGAAGGATAGTGACGTAGTTTACATGCTATTTGGCCTTGACTCTACCTCCACTATAATAGACATTCCTAGTGTTGTACGTCCTCTTATTAATGAGCTCTCTGAGATTATGCTGGAGGAGTTGCCTAATCAGCCCCTTACGATGAGGGATATCCAGTACTATATTGACATGCCGCCATGAGTTAGCTTAACTCACCTTTCTCATTATCGTATGAGTTCGGAAGAGCACGAGGTACTCTATAGGCAAGAGACCGATCTGATATTGAATGGTCATATTAGGGAGATCATGAGCTCTTGTGTCATTCCCGCATTATTAGTCCTCAAGAATGACGGAACATGGCGCATGTGTGACGATAGTCGAGTAATTTATAAAATTATAATCAAATATCGCTTCTTGATCCCCAGATTGAACGACATACTTGATATGCTTAGTGGTTCTAGTGTGTTTTCAAAAGTAGATCTGAAGAGTAAGTACCACCAGATCCGGATCCAACCCAGAGATGAGTGGAAGACTGCGTTCAAGATAAGAGAGGGTTATACAAGTGGTTGGTGAAAACTTTTGGTCTCTCCATACACCAAGAATATTTATGTGAGTGATAAATCAAGTGCTTAGACCACTCATTGGAGTCTACGTAGCGAATTTTTATTTGATAAAATTTTAATTTATAGTACTGATCCTGATCAGCATCTAATTCATCATAAGCAAGTGTTAGAGATCCTGCACGCAAATAAATTATACGAAAATTTGAAGAAGTATACTTTTATGATTGATAGTCTCACTTTCTTAGAATATATTATTTCATTTGAGGGCATTAAAGTTGATAGAGTGAAGGTCAAGGAGATAGAATCATAATCTAGCCCCAGGACGATTACTGAGCCTCGAGGATTTCATGGGTTGCATCTTTTTATCGACGTTTCATTTCAAATTTTAGCATGCTGATCGCACCCATCACTAATTGTTTAAAAAAGAATTTATTTATTTGGACTGAGGAAGCAGAGTAAGCATTTCTATTAGTTAAGAAAAACTCATTAATGCACATGTATTGGCGCTGCCTAATTTTGATAAAAAAATTAGGACGACTGTGATGTATCATTATATGCATTGACGTAGTATTGGGTCAGGAGGGTTGTCTTGTAGCATTTTACTGAGAAATTAAACAAAACAAAGATGAGGTATTTGACGTATGGTTGATTACATCCATCACTAATTGTTTAAAAAGAGTTTATTTATTTGGACTGAGTAAGCAAAACACACATTTTTATTAGTTAAGGAGAAGCTCATTAGCGTACAAGTATTGGTACTGCCAAATTTTGATAAAAAAATTTAGGACGATTATGATGTATCCATTATAGGAATTGGCACGGTATTGAATCAGGAGGGTCGTCATGTAGCATTGTTTTGCAAGAAGTTGAACAAAACAAAGACTAGGTATTCCATGTATGACATAGAGTTATATGTTATCGTCCAGGCTCTCCGCCACAGGAGGCACTATCTGATCCAACGGGAGTTTGTGTTGAATACAGATCACGAAACAACTAAAACAATTGAACTTCTAGAGAGAGATTAGATGAAACGCTAAGTAGACTACCAACCTACAAGAATTTACATTCCACTTAAAATACAAACCTGGTGTTCTGAATCGAGTAGCCAGCACCTTTAATCGCAGCACGTTTACTAGTCACTGTGTGGCCATGCATTACTGATTTAAATTCACAATGTGACTTGTATACCACTGATCTTTTCTTTGTTGACATTCGGACCTCGTGTCAACATAGTGGGATTGATCCTACTACAGAATACATGATGAGTGAGGGATATTTATTTAATGGAACCCGTCTTTACATCTGCGAAAAGACCCTTTTGAGAGAAACTACTCAGGGACCTTCACTCATCAGGGTTATGGGGCACATAAGGCAATCCAAATTATTAGATCTCGACAGTTCTCGACATTATTGGCCGAATGTGAAGCATGATGTCATCGAACTTATTAGGCAATGTACAACGCGTCAATTGTATAAGGAGCATGCACAAAACACTGGATTATACACCCCATACCGATTCCTGAGAGGTTGTGAGATGACATTTTGATGGATTTTGTGGTAAGACTTCCGCACACTCAGAGGAAAGTAGAGTATTTTTTTGTTTGTGGATCATTTTTCAAAAATGTGGCATTTCATACATGTAGGAAAACCTCTAATGTTGTACTCGTCATTGAACATATTTTGAAAGAAATCGTGAGGTTACATGGCATTCCTAGAATGATCACTTCTGATGGGGATACATGATTTATGGGGGTTTTTTTAGAAAACATTGTCGGGGCAAATAAGAACCAAACTCGAAGTGTAGTAGCATTTATCACTCTCAGATCGATGGACAGACTGAGGTAGTTAACAGGAGTTTGGGAGACCTTCTTATGTGTTTAACTAGGGAGATTCCAAAGCAATACGATCTTGTACTTCCACAAGCTGACTTCACATTTAATAATTTTAAAAAATATTTCACTAATAAATCTACTTTTGAGATTGTTTATAGATTCCTTATACCTCATCTACTTGACGGTGACTCCCTAAAATCTTATGAACAGATGCAGAGCATAGACGAGAACCTGCAGTGGAGGATGAGTTTTGGGCCCGTTCGGGGACAATTGGCGACTTTTCATTGGCATGCCCAGATCGACAATCGGACTCCGCAGATGTGTCTGGGTCGCGTTGTGAATCGATTTGACATATTACTTCATTATTTTGCGTTTTGTTTTGATGTATTTGAGTGACACCACATCCGGCCAATCATAGCCGTCGATTGTGGGATGCTCTAATTCCAATTTTATTATAAATAGGTAGTTTGTGGACTGATTAGAGTCATTGTAAAGTTTGGAGAAAATTATTCCCAGATTCCCGCGATCATCCCACGGTGCTGAATCCGTGGAACCCTAGGTGACTACTCCTATATGTGTATCTCCTTCCTCAAGGTTTGCCCTAACTCTAAGCCTCTTTTTACCCTCCCAAACTCCCTCCCGCAACCCCCCCCCATCATCCCACGGTGCTGAATCCGTGGAACCCTAGGTGACTACTCCTAATGTGTTGTTTGCCTAACTCTAAGCCTCTTTTTACCCTCCCAAACTCCCTCCCGCAAGCCCCCCCCCCCCCCCCCGCAGCCCTCGAATCAGCCATCTTTGATGTCTAAAGAATGCCAAGTTTTATTCACTTCGACTACTTGAAAAATGGAATTTACTATTCATTTTATATAGTATTTTCCCTCCCTGTCCATCGCCTCCAGCCGGCCTTCCCTCCACCGTCCCCTTCTTGCTCTACAATCAGTCGGACTGCTGCCCAGCAATTTCCCCTCCACAGCCGCCCACTCCCCCGCCAATATATCACCGGACGTCCCTCCTTAAGCCCTTCATCCACCCGATCCACCTCTACTGCCACTGTTACAGTTCTGACACCCCCTCCACAGTTGTCACAGCCCTTCCCCCTCTTGTCTACAGCCGCCCACACCTCCTCCAACCATCCGGTCGTGCCCCCCCCCCAATCATTCCTTTCTGTGGATTCACTTCCCCCACCACCACCCTCCTTCCAAACAGCCCCGATCCATTATTTTCTCCACCCGTTCATCATTCCCTAGCCCAGTTCTGTTCTTGAAACATCAGATCTATCCACCCCCGCCTGGACCTATACCTACGTGGTCGGATCTACCCATTCCCGGTCTGATTCTACCTTCCACCGTCGAGGCCAGCCACATACTTCGTTTTTCACGCCACCGGCTCTACATTAGATCGTCGTCAAAACGCATCTGGCTTTGGATTACTCAGTGTCTTGGTCAGCCCACTATTTTGTGAGATTTCATTGTACTGGATTATTATTTTCAACATTCTTACATTGGATTAGATCATATACTTGTTTTGGACCTCTTGTATGGTAGTTGTTTGTTTGGATAAATATTGTGATTTGCAGGATTTATTTGTCACGCGCTCTTGTTTTGGCCCTCCACGCGGAGGAAAGCCTAAGCTTGTTTCGCCCTAATTAATTATTTGTGTCTTGCTGTGAAATTATTTGCGTGGGATGTTTTAATTATTATCTAACTATGGCTTAACCGTCAGATTTGCATAGCATGTATGGTTAGGTCACCGATTATCCGTCTCCTATAGATTCCTCCTGCGTCAATTGGTATCAGAGGCAGGATGCACGCACTTTTCAATACGCAGTCGTAGTCTATATGTTTTCATTATGTCTAAGTGTCACAATTATTCCTTTCCTCACTTTAGAGATCTTGAGTCCACTTGCACCCGCTCTCACAGAGCCCCGTTAGGGAGATCTTCGCGCTACTATGATTATTATTCTCGATCGTAGCACACCCCTTTTAAAGATCATGTTGACCCACCGACACGACCCCACTACACAAGAGACGATTAGTATAATGATTGTTGTTGTTCATATCCTTACACGCGAGCAGATCGGGTTGATTCTTCGGCTCGACTCGATTACCTTAGAGATGACTATTATGAGAATCGTCGCTTTGAGAGAGATCTTGAGAGTCAGTTTCGTACTGTTGCCCCTTCCTTTGACGGCTCATCGAGTCCCGAGTCTTTCAGTTATTGGCTGTGTATATGGAGTATTATCTCGATCATTTTGAGTTATTCGGTGAGCGTCGCGTCAAGTTTGCGAAACTTAAACTTTTAAATCGGGCGAGAGCATATTGGTCTAGCATTGTGAGGACCTGCGAGCGAGACTGTTTACATCACATCACCAGTTGGGTGGACATGAAGTGTACATTGTGTCAGAGATATCTGTCTTTGTCGTATCAGAGTCGCTTGCTCAACCAATTACTTTCCCTTCAGCAAGGATCCATGTATGTCGCTGAGTACATGGACCGTTTTGATGAGTTAGTGGTGATAAGTGATATCTGTGAGGAGCCAGCCATGACCATTTCCCGATTTCCGTCTGGACTTCGGGCTGACATAGGTCCTAAGGTAGTTTATCATAGCTTGAAGTACCTCGAGCAAACATATCAGCTCGTCCTACGTTATGAGCAGTCTTTGGGATCCACAAGAGCTGATCGATGAGATTCTCACCTTGACTTCCGCAGTACGAGTCTCTCCCATATTGAGGTCACCGCAATGACTATTAGTGTCCCGTCAGCCATGACAGAAGTGATACCTGATGCAGATTGCCCACACCCCAGTGAGGTGCTTAGCCCAGTGAGTGACCTATCTTTTGTTTTTGACCCGCCTCTTGTGACCCCAACTTAAAGTGAGTTTGGACAACCTATTGAGTCTGTAGTGTTGTGTCCCTCACATACACCCCCACTTCTGTCATGTCCTGAGTTGATTAGCACTCCTACTCTAGACTCATGTCATGACATCACACCCACAGATCCATTCTTGAGTGTACCTCCGAGAGAGCCTCCTGATAAGACACCTCTTGTGATAGATTTTCAGGTCATTATTAGATTTTTCCCATAAAAAGCGTGTAGTGTCTATCGTTTTTATTTGCATCATTTGCATGAGTCTGTTGTTGTTTGTTCATTGTTTGAATATGTGGCGTGAATCGGTCCGACGGAGAATCCATAATAATAATAAATTATGTAAATCGCATGCGGACGTTCACTGGCAAGAGCAGGTACTACATGAAGGCGAGCAGGTGATGGTGTGAATCTGCGTTGTGAGGCTCCATGCGAGGCTTGCTAAAAGATTGAGTGTTAGGCGAATGGATCCCTATATAATCATGAGACGGATCGAAGCAAACAACTACGATCTTGTTATCCCTGCAAGTATGGGTACCATCTGGTATTTAATGTTGAAAATATGACGTCGTACTACGAGCCTCGCGAGTGTGGACCCAAGCAGTGGGGACTTCCAGCCGCCCGCACCTCCACTCTTGTTTCCTTACCACCCTCATGGCCCACCCACGTCTGATGGCCACCACTACTCTCCCACTTCTAACACCCACCCACCTGGGGACTCGTCTTCTTTGTTTCTACTTATAGCGTCGTCGATCACACCGGGATCTACCGCTCGTGAGCTGAGCGTTGAGAGCATCATGGAGACCAGACTCCGTCAGTACATTCCCTCTACAGACGTTGACGACACCTGGGTACATGCAGCAGATCTCGATCGACTCACCCTTGGACTTCGACTTCAGTACGGTCGTCTACATTCACCGGAGATGACAGTTTCTCAGCGGGGTGAGTTGATTGGCGGGTACACTTTTCCAGCGATGACGCTTAGGCGACCTCTGGTGGACCTCTTCGAATTTAGTTGGCATACAGCGAGAGAGTTCCGATCCCCATTCATCAGGAGATGAATTCTTTCAAGTCGGTGAGATTGATGTGGAGCATGGACGAGGAGCTACAGTGGAGGACGAGTTTTGGGCCCGCTCGGGACTAATTGGGAATTTTCCATATATGGCATGCCCGGATCGACGATCGGACAACGCAGATGTCTCCGGAGTCGTGTTGCGAATCGATTTGATATATTACTTCATTATTTTGTGTTTTGTTTTGATGTATTTGAGTGGCCCCACATCCGGCCAATCATAATCGTCGATGGTGGAATGTCATAATTCTCATTTTATTATAAATAGGTAGTTTATGGGCTGATTAGAGTCATTGCCGAATTTGGAGAAAGTTATTCCCAGATTCCCATTATCATCTCACGGTGCCGACTCCGTGGAACCCTAGGTGACGAATCCTAGGTGTGTGTCTTCTTCCCCAAGGTTTTCTCTAACCCTAAGCCTCTTTTTCCCCTCTCAAACTCCCTCTCGCAGCCCCCCTACAGCCCCCCAAATTATCCACCTTTGATGTCCAACGAATGCCAACTTTTAATCACTTCTACTACCTAAAAATGAAATTTACTATTCATTTTATATAGTATTTTCCCTCCCTGTCCACCGCCTCCAGGCCTCACTACAATCGGCCTTCCCTCCACCATCCCCTTCCACATCTACAAAGGACTGTTGTCCAACAATCCCCCCCCCCCTACAGTCGTCCAATCTGCCGCTGATATATCACCGGCCGCCCCTCCCTAAGCCCTTCCTCCACCCGATCCACCTCTACTGACACTGCTACAGTTCTGGCGCCCCCTCCACAGCTGCCACGGCCCTTCCCCCTCTTGTCTACAGCCGACCACACCTCCAACCCGGTCATGCCCCCCCCCCCCCCCCATCATTCTTTTTCCGTGGATCCACTTCTCCACCACCACTCTCCTTCCAAACAGCCCCGATCCGGACTGTCCAGCCTCGATCCGAACTGTCCAGCCCCGATCCATTATTTTCTCCACCCGTTCATCATTCCTTAGCCCGGATCCTTTCTTGAATCATCGGATTTATCCACCCCCGCCTGGATCTTATACCTACATGGCCAGAACTACCCATTCCCGGTCTGATTCTACCTTCCACCGTCGAGGCCACCCACCTACATTGTTTTTCACGCCACCGGCTCCACATTAGATCGTCATCAAAACCCATTCGGCTCTGAATTCTTTATTGTCTTGGTCAGCCCATTATTTGATGAGATTTCGTTGTTCTGCATTATTATTTTCAATATTCTTATATTGGATTAGACCGTATACTTGTTTTGGACCTCTTGTATGGTAGCTGTTAGTTTGGATAAATATTGTGATTTGCAGGGATTATTCGCAGCGCGCTCTTACTTTGGCCCTCCATGCAGGGAAAAGTCTAAGTTTGTTTCGCCCTAATTAATTATTTGTGTCTTGCTGTGAAATTACCTATGTGGGATTTTTAATTATTATCTAACTGTATCTTAACCGTCGGATTTGCATATCATGTAGGTTAGGTCAGCGATTATCCATCGTCTATAAATTCCACTTGCATCATGAACGTATTTCATTTGATGTACAAGCTCATATTAATTATGTAAAAGAATTGCATAAAAATATTTCTTACAAATTGCGAGCGGCTTCTAAAACTATAAAACCAAGGACGAACGTCATCGTCGAGACTCGAGAGTGATGCTTTTTAGAAGGAGATATAGTGTTTGCTTAATTTAGGAAGAAGAAATTTACTCCATGGATATATAATAAGCTACAACAAAGAAAGTTTGGTCCTTTTCAATTTTGAAAGCGTATAGATGAGAATGTATATCGTCTAGATTTGCACGTTGGATTCGATAAATGTTGATATTCAGCATGGTTGATTTGATGTCATTCTATGGAGAGTCACTTCATTCCAGCCAGATATTCGAATAGTATTTGGATTAGCACCAGTGAGTTGCAGTGACGGCACCCCAATCTCTTTGTTGTCAATTTTTGCGAGTTCTTGTTGGGGTCGAGCTTTTGTTAACCTCGGGATAATTGGTGTAACCTTCGTCGCATCCGAGTACGTGTGACATCGCCTCGTTGGGATCCTTCAACCTCCGGTGTCTCTGCTTTCATTGCCTCTATTGCTATGTCAAGTGTCTATGCAACCACTGCCTCCTCCTCTGAGTGGGTGATTGATTCTGATGTCACTCACCACATGACCAGCTTCTCCTCAGGTTTCCTCTCTTAGACCCCTTTGTCTGGTAAGAACAAAGTTATTTCTGCTAATGACTTGTTGTCTCCCATTGCTGGCAAAGGCCAGATTTCATGTTCCCCTTCTCTCTCTGACATTTGTTCTTCATGTTTCCTCCTTTCCCCACAATTTACTTTCCATCAGTGACATTACTCGATCCCTTGTCGCACATTGATTCCCTATTCTTATCCATACGCAATACGCTTACCTCGTTAATTTCTTTGTGCCAGTAATAAGGTTTTTTCATAAACATTCACCTAAACAATTTCACATGATTCATTGATTCCATACCGCTAGCGATTCTTATCCATACGCTTAACCCACTGCTCGTTAATTTCCTTTGTGGCACATAATAATCTTTCATAATTTCTAACATACACATGTAATAAGGTTTTTTTCATAAACATTCACCTAAACAATTTCACATGCATCTAAATGCTACTGACTTGTGATATGTCAAACCAAGTGAAAACAGAATTTCTTACTTAGATATTTCTGCATTCATAGATGCGGTGCGACAACATGTTTCTTTAGGTTACAATGAAATATATGCAACAACCCTTCTTTAATCTAGTACCAAAAATTTTTCACTTCTAGGGTTTCTATGAAATTTCACCAATAGAATTTATGAGCAATGGGAAGAAAGATAACTAAGATAAATTAGGGGAAATACTGAAACTTACACAATCCACTTCAGTTAATGTAGATCAAGTGGCTAACAGGGTTGTAGGAACAAACACTGCAAAGAAGAGTTTAGTTACAATGATTTGACCCTCATCGGATGCTAGAAAGTAAAAGGAGACATCGAAAACTTACAAGAATTGATGAGGAAATGTCAATTGGATGCTAAGGTTGAAGAGGATCATGCGCAAGATGCTGGAATAGTCAATTAATATTAACATTAGACCGGGAGCGCAGATTTTCATAAAGGGTGGTGTTTAATGCTTTACTAAAATCGACAGAGGCATGGATTAGATGTTGCGACTACCACTTTGGAGTGTGCACAATCCGCAATGTTTGACACAATGACTCTGAGTTTCCTTCCACACACCAAGGGGCCGGTGTGCACTCTTGTCCTCGGGTCAATGAGCACACAACAATTACCCTCCCTACATTCCTAACAAACATGTGAGTCTCTACAACAGAGAGCAACTTCATCTCCAATTGTAAGCAACTATTGTCGACGTTGAAGATATATAGGGAGCATTTTGAAGCAGTCAAGGCACACGACCTAGCAAATGAAAAGCAACAAATTTCGCTCAAGGCACATGACCTAATCAACAATAGCCTGGACATGTTAGCGACTCCTGCATATCTCAATGTCGTTCCACTCGTAACTATGCCACTGGTTCAATCGACCACTCTCTGTTCATTACTTTTAGTTGTCTCTCTCAGGCAAGCACTTCCATTGCAGATCCATGTGGTCATTATTCCACGATGCCATTAGTCATTTCCCACTTTTCGCAACCACCGCCCTTGTTGCCCCAACTCTAGGTACGCACAACCATCGCCAACACCAATAGTCTTCATTAATTTCACCTCTACACAAGTGATGACCTCCCGATAGTATCACCACCATTCGCATCATTTGTGAGCTCGACGAAAGTTCACCTCTCGATGAGGCCTCAACTCCGCCAATACACTACAAGAAGCTATTCTATAGAGAAATCAAAGAACGGAATAAACCATCTCGCGAGTTTATATACCCCTCCCTTAGCTTGAAGACAAGCTCAAAGTGAAGGAGGGGTGGGATCATATTGTCCATGAACTGAGACCCGACCATCCCAATCATCATTTATATCTTTAATTATCACATTATATGTTATATCAAGTCTATTTAAAGACCCCTGAAGTCATGAATAAATCGAGCATGAGGTAATCTTAATTTTGTCTTCTTTGTTTCCTCTTCCCTTCCCCCTCTCCCCTTAACTCTAAACGATCCAAACTCTAGGGTATCGTGAGGTTGAGTTCGGCTCACTCGTCGCATCCGGTAGGCTAAACACGTCTTCTGTCAGACGACTCCCCGTGTATCTCTGACTTCAACGCCCCCCTACCTAAGGCTACCTCTTTGGCGAGTTTTTACCATGTTACAGGAGGCTCATAATAAACACCTCCCACAATGCCACTAATACTACACCCTTCCAGGAGGTATATGGCTGACCGTCTCTCTCCATCTAGGTCACTTGTCGGGAGAATGTCAAGTGGAAGCTTTAGCCATGCAGATTGCATGGAGGGGTGAGATTTTGCAGTAGCTCAAATTTTCTCATCAAGGGGCCCAACAAAAAATTGTAATCAACACCAACAAACATAGCCGAATGGAGCAGTTTAAGGTTGAGTGACTATCGCCAAGAGTCTATAGTCACTCAACCTATACGGGATACGTCTCACATGTCTTTCTTCATGTTACCATCACAAAACATCTAATTTTGGGGCATTTTCGAGAGTGATCAGGCGTATCTGATAGTATATGAAATTATCCGTGAGTTTCCAAATAGTTTTATCTAAAATTAAAACAAAAGGGTTTTGAGAGTTTTAGGGACGAGTTTCTGAGAGTTTCCCGACAACGAAAAGTTTTGAATATCATACGTAAGGCTATTGTAAGTATTTGTGCTTCGTAGCACTAGACGACATGTGAAGCTACTGGACAATTTTTGGGTCGTTTCAAATCAAAGGTCGGATGGGCGAGGAAGCCTACCATCTATCTCCCAGCCAGCAATCTCATACATCCCATGTTTCATATATCCCAACAGAAGCCTGTAGTTACGGACCACCCAGTCGAAGGAGCTTTATTGTCCCAAGCGGTGACCGAGACTGCAGCGCTTTCTAGGCCCGAATTCGATGATCGATCGAAGGACCGAAATAGAAGAGGGGCACCAAATGGACCAAGTGCTTCTTACTTGGAAACACAACCCAACATTTGATGTTATACAGGTGGTCTGTGATGACTTTCACTGCAAGTTTCAAAGTATTTTCTTGGATAAGACAAATTTTTCTGAAGGAGATATTGTTACGGAGGCGGGACTAGATCATTGAACGAGCACGAGCACACGAAGAGTCGGCAAAAGTCAGCAGGCACAAACAACCCCATACATTATAGGTAGAGATAAAATATGACAAATTATCTTTATTTTGCATCAAATTTTCACATTAATCATTTTATTGTTATATTCATGGCAAAATATAGGGCACAATGGCGACAAAGGATCCATATAGCCGACCCCATTATAGTGGGATAAAGGCTCGAGTGTTGTTGTTTGTTATTTGTATTCATATTTTTGTTATTTTATTGTTATATTCATGTTTTTCCTTGGATGTTACGACATATATATTGGGTTATGTTATTGAGTTGTTCATACTTGGAATGACATTTTGAAGTCTAGGGCTTGGCCGAGAGAATCTCCTTAGATTTCTCCCCTTCTTCTCATCTAAGACCGGCCAATTGCCCTAGATTCCCAAGGGAAACATATTGAAGCACCAAAAATATTATAAACTGTTCACAATAGTATCTAATGTGTTGTTAAAGATTGCCCTAGATTCCCTAGAGAAGCATATTGAAACACCAAAAATATTATAAACTGTTCACAATAGTATCTCATGTATTGTTAAAGTCTTCAAGTGTATCAAAGTTTCAAATCAAATCAGGAGGTACTCAACATTGCAAACTGGATGAGGCTTAATTACTCCAAAGAGGCAAAGGTGGCCATTGTAAAACTGATGGAGCTAGCAAGGGGTCCTCATGATACACCGGAGATGGAGGGGTGCATCCGACTAAGGAATGGTTTCTTAATGTTTTTAATTATGCTAACTGCTACCCTAACTGTTCTGCCATTGATGTAGAACACAGAACTCTTAGGACAGGCTTCTCTGCTCTAGATTCAAACTGAAGAACCTAGCAATATTGCACATTCCATTCATCTGGTCTAGTACATAAAAAGAAATCGTATGATAACTGGAGGATTTACAACTTGGGCTATGAAATCTTGTCAATGTTCAACAACTTCGGCTAATTTTAACAAAACAACAGGGAGGGAAACAAACTGATTAATGTTTTCCCAATTTTGGTGTAGTCCTCGGGACCAATTGCCCCTTTAACCACCTTCATATGATTAGATTGATCAGGAACACGTAAAATAATGATTGTACTCTAACTCCATATATTAGAACTGTTCTTCGTGATGGCTTGGTTGTGTGATTTTTGTGTAGGAGTTCGTCTCTCTCACCTAACTAGAGCTCTGCTCCACTGACTTTTGCAAAGCCTAGATTTACTCATATTCAATAAAATTAAAAAATTTCCCAAAAAAATAAAGTAACATTAAGTATTTCAAATAAAGACCTCATCAAAAGTAATAAAGAATCTTCCTTACAGTTATGCCTTTTTGACGAATAATCTGACCTCTCTCCCCTTCTAGAAGCTTTTTTGTGTTCGAAATATCAACCTCAAAAGTCCCTTCAAAAAATCAAGATAGCTTTGTCAATACAATAAACAATAAAGAAAAAATCAGTATTAATTAGGGTTTATTTATTCCATTTCTTTGTTTCTCAAAGCTTTCAATAAAACAGCACAACTGAAATTAGTCAAATGAACAGACTTTTAAGTCATTGTGATTTAGGCTTCGTTTGGGAGGGCGGTGACATTCCGGTGAGGGAGCAAACTCACCGGTGATCCGGACTCAAGGGAGGGGTGGGTTCACAGACACTCCATTTTGGAGCTTTTGCTCGAGAAAATTGGAGCGAACGCCACCGGTGGAGGAAAAACAAACGCCCCAGGGCACGCCGCCGGTGGCGTTTGCTCCTACACCATAAGCCCGCCGGCCTCTCAAGCAAAGCCTTACTTAATGCTTGGAATGTTAAAGTCATCCTTTATTTAAAGCACTTAGCTTAGCATTGGAAGCATGGTCCTCCGCATTCTTTTCAGTAATAAATCAAAGATCCTAAAAACTATCACATTGAAATACCAATTAAACTTCAATTATTGTTTATTAATAATTGTAGAGAGAGATGCAAGTAAGAGAAAATCACCCAAAATTTTATTAATTTTCAAATACATGTGTACATACACTTATATAGAGAGGAAGAGAGGGAGAGTCTTTTACATCTACAATGTGAGACTAAATAAACTAAAAATGGGCTTGTACATGAGCTTCTTTTTATGGGCTTTTTCATTACATCTTAACACTCCCCCGCAAGCTGGAGCGTACAAGTCGTAGGCACCAAGCTTGGATAAAAACTGATGATATAATGTCCAAGAGAGAGCTTTGGAAAATATATCAGCAATTTGTCCTGATGCAGAGACATGCTCTAACTCCAACTTTTTTGATTGAAATTTTTCCCGAATGAAGTGACAGTCAACTTCAATATGCTTTGTCCGCTCATGAAATACAAGATTCTTGGCGATATTATGGCGGCTTGACTGTCACAGAACAGGGTTGCCGGAAAAGAGAGTTTGAGGCCCAAATCACTGAATAGACTCTCCAGCCAGGTGAGCTCAGATACAACCGCTGCAATAGCACGGTGCTCGGCCTCAGCAGATGAGCGAGCAACAACCGACTGTTTCTTGCTACGCCAGGTAATAAGGTGCCCACCAAGATAGGTGCAAAAACCAGCCGTGGAACGCCAATCATCAAGGGAACCTGCATAGTCAGCATCAGAATATGCAATAAGAGACAGAGAGGACGGTTTATAAACGAGTCCTTATCCTAGAGCAGTCTTCAAGTATCTGAGAATCCGTTCAATGGCTTGGAGACGGGACGTTCGAGGAGCATGCATAAATCGGCTCACAATCCCAACAGCAAATGAAATATCGGGTCGTGTAACCGTGAGATAGACTATTTTCCCTACCAATCGACGGTAGTACTCTGGATTTGTAAGAACAGGATCAGTTTCAGAGTCATGTGAAGACTATTTGTGATTTACATCCATCGCAGTGTCTGCAGGTTTGCATCCTGAGTAGTCCGCATCCTGCAGAAGATCAATGCAGCATTTTCGTTGGGACAGAACCAGTACATCAGGTCTCCTTACAACCTCAAGCCCAAGTAAGTATCGAAGATTGCCCAAGTCTTTTGTCTGAAAAGCTGAGTTTAAATGTTTCTTGATGTTTTGGATCTCAGAACTGTCGTCGCCCGTTATTAGAATATCATCAACATATACAAGAAGAATCACAGTGGCAGTTGCTTGATGACGTGTAAAGTGAGAAATTAGCAGAGCTACGTGTGAAACCCACCTCGTGAACTACTTTGTTGAATTTGTCAAACCAAGCGCGAGGAGACTGTTTGATACCATATATAGACTTCCGCAGATGACATACACGAGACTCCCTCGTTGTCTCAAACCCGGGCGGTTGGCGCATGTACACAGTCTCTTGGAGATCGCTATTAAGAAAAAGGCATTTTTGATGTCTAGATGATTTAGAGGCCACTGACGATGCACAGCAAGGGAGATCAAGACTCAAACAGTATTCAGCTTGTCGACTGGAGAGAATGTTTCATCGTAATCAATGTTGTGTTGTTGGGTGAAGCCCCTGGCCACAAGGCGGGCTTTGAGACGTTCAACAGTGCCGTCTGGAGCATGCTTGATAGCAAAGACCCATTTGCAGCTAACACAAGAATGGTCGTGAGGTAAAGGGACAAGGTACCAAGTCTGGTTAGCCTAGAGAGTTTTCATTTCTTCGTCCAACGCCGCATACCACCCCGGGTGTTGGAGAGCTTCCTACAAGGAGTTAGGAATGGATATGGTGAAGAGAGAGAGGGGCAAATTGGAGAAGATGCGGAGAAAAACGATGCAATGAGACAATTCGCCATTGGATGAGCCGTAGAGGATGTTGGCTGATGGTTAATCTGCGGGATAGCAACAGTAGAAGGGAGCTGCTGGAGGGCCTTTTTCCGGGATGAGGGACGGGTATAGACACGGAGAAGTGGAGGAGGGGGTTGAGGGAATGCCGACACTGGGAGTGGAGTAGGAGGAGGTACGGTGTGGGGCAACGTTGTGACGGGAACAGCCGGACGCGCAATAGTGGAAGGTGGAGGCAGTACGGATGAGGCGGAGTAGAAGGGTTGATTTTCAAGAAATGTGACAACAGCGGAGACGAACACCTTTTCATTTTCAGTAAAGTAGCAAACATATCCTTTCTGAGTGCGGAAGTAGCCAACAAACATAACATTTCGTGGCCCGTAGGGCAAGTTTGTCGTTCGGCGGTCCAAGAGAGTGGACATAGCAGGTACAGCCAAAGATACGGGGCGTGAGAGAGAATGGAGACTTGGTAGAAAAGAGGAGGCCAAACGGAGAAGCGAAGTCAAGCACGGAGGAGGGCATGTGATTGATAAGATGACAAGCAGTAGAGACAGCAAAGTTCTAATATTTTGTGTGTACCTGCATTTGAAGTATGAGGGACCGAGTGACATCAATAAGATGTCGATTTTTCCGCTCGGGCACACCGTTCTGCTGGGAGGTATAAGCACAGGAGGTCTGATGAATAATCTCAAACGTGGTGCATAGATTTGAGAAGGTGCGACTAGTATATTCACGAGCATTATCGGTGCGTATTATCTTTAAGATAATAGAGAATTGTGTACGCGTCTCAGTAAGTACTAAAAACAGATGTTAGTTCAGTACGATCACGAAATAGATACAGCCGTGTAAGACGTGAATAATCATCGATAAAGATAACAAAATACTAATAACCAAAAACACTGGGGACTATAGGGGCCCTAGATATCAGAATGTACTACAGAAAATGGAGAAGAACTCCGAGTACAAGTAGGTGAGAAAGAAACACGATGTTGTTTGTCAAAGATACATGATTCCCAAGAAAACTCATGTAGGGAGACATCAGGAAGAGCCTTTTTGAGAATCGGGAGGGGAGCATAGCCAATACGACGATGCCAATTGACGGAGGGGACCGCAGAGAGGATAGTAGGGAAGACATTCAAGAACTAAAGCTCATTTGATAGCCGTCCTTTACCAATGATATTCCGTGTTCGACGATCCTGTACAACAAAAGATGAAGGAGAGAAGATTAGGCAGCAATCAAGGTCCTGAGTAAGCCTACTCACAGAAAGTAGATTGAAGGAGGATCTCGGAACATGAAGGACCGCGGATAATGAGAGAGTAGGAGTGAGGTGCAGTTCAGCAGCTCCAGACACCGGAGTTGTGAGGCAGTTGGCCATAGTGATGAACTTAGGATAATCAGAGTGCATGTACTGAGGTGGCTTCTGGGAGGTAATGTGGTGAGTAGCACCAGAGTCGACAATCCAGTGAAAGCTATGAGAGAGACAGGATATACCTTCGATGGAGAAAGAAGCAACTGAACCAGAAGAGCGATTAACAATGCCTTGGAGTTGCAGAAGCTGTAGGCGAAGGTCGTTGATATCTTGGTGTGTAGGAGCTGTCGGAGGAGGGGCAGTAGTAGTTGTAGCAGTAAGATGAGGAGGCAGTCCATGCTTGCAGTAGCAGGTGGTTTCAAGATGACCATCCCGACCACATTGGGTACACTTGAGAGTAGAGCGTCCGACACAGCCTCGATCTCTAGACGTGAAGCGACCGCCCCGAGTAGAAGAGTGAAGAGCCAGAGGAGCTGGAGTAGGTAAGAGGGTTTGTTGGAGCCGAGCCGGAGAAAAGCTGGCAGGGACCTCGGATGGTGGTGTGACCTTGAACACCATGGAGCAAACATCAGATAAGGAGGGCGTAACGAAAGAGGAAAGAATCTGAGCTCTGACACTGTGAAGATGACTGGAAACACGGGTCATCATAATCGCGATCCCAACAACTTCTTTTTGTGCCCGCTGAATAGCAAAATCGGTGAAGGGGGGTTGATGATGTATCCAGGCTTCTACCAGATATTTAGCCTTCGCGACAAAGGAAGTTAAGTCACCCGTGGGGCCAGGGTCCAGTGATTAAAGGACGGAGATAATATCAAACAAGCGTTGTAAGCTGTCTTTGTCAGAGTAGAGAGAATGCAGCTCATCCCACATTTCCTTGGTCGTTTCATAATACATGGTCATTCGGTATGGCTCGGTGTCCATGGAATAAAGCATCCATGATTGGACCCGGCCGTCATCACGGATCCAGTCATCAGTGGGCTCAGCAGATTTTGCCCGAGTGAGATGGTGGAGAAGACCCTTGGTTTGTAGAACACGGCGGACTGAATGTACCCATTCAGCAAAATTAGCCTTCCCACTGAGAGAGATGGTGGTTATGGTGTTATGCGAAGCTCATCACGAACCTCAGAAGGTGGGGCAGCACGTGCGGGAAGGGAGGGAGCTGCAGTGTCCATGGCGGATAGGACAAGAGGTCGCGCAAGAGAAGGCCGGTTGAGAAGAGGTCTCCGCGGCTAGGGAAGGAAGGTCACCGAAAAAAAACCCTTGTAAGGTCAGATCGCGCGATAGAGAAGATGAGGTCCGCAAGGGGAGACAACCCCGGCAACCAACACAGGTGAGAGCAGAAAAAGAAAGGAGAAGATATCCGCAGCGGTGACAGGGAAGATCAATAGCAGCTCCTCTGATACCAGCGGAAAGGCGGTCCGCGGCGAATGAGAAGCAAGAAGGTAGAGAGAACCTAGTCCGCGACGAACAGAAAAGGCAATGCGGCGAAGGCAGTAGTCTGCGGCGAACAGAGAAAGCAGTGTCACTTGCGGCGAAAAGAAGAATCAAGTAGGCGGTCGCGGCGAAAACCGAAAATGGAAAGTCGAACGAAGAAGTATATAAAAGCGGAAGTGGATCTACCTGGGAAAGCTTGCGGGTAACCGCAGGAACCGACTGCAGTTAACCGCAGTAGACCGAACCGAACCAGAGGATTAGAAAAAATCTGCTGAGAGCAGAAAAAAAAACTGACCAATCCGAAATTATTTTGTCACTTAAACCGAACCGAAAACCGAACCGGAACCGCCAAAAAACCGAACCGAACCGTTTTATTTGGTTCCGTTTGAATTTTGGAATCGTGAATATCATTGGTCTGGTTCTTTCATTTTATTATCCGGACCGGAACCGGAACCACAATATACAAGTCTTAAGCGGTTCCAAGAATTTTAGACCTGATCCAAACCGGACCGAAGCAGAACCGAACCGCAACCCGTTTATTATTATAATTTATTAATAATAATAATTTTATTATATTGTTATTTTTTATAATTTATATAATATCTATACTTACTACAATGAGTGAAACTGACGCGATTTGATCCAAACCGCAATCGCACTAAAAGAGGTTGATTTTGGACCGAACAAAATCGCATCACACCAAAATGTGCAGTGTGGTTTGACATTGGTGCGGTTCAGAGTTGGCTTTTGCGGTACAGTTTAGATTTTTACACTATTATATAATGTATTTTCAATTTTACTCATACATTTTCCAGAAATAATTAAAGTAACTTGTACTTATTGGCGATGATTGGAATATCATGCCCTCTCGAAGAAAACGATATGGCGCGGTTTTGTCGATTGTGCACCGCCAAAATCAACACTGCAAACTATGTTGTTTTGCAATCAACGAAGTCACTCTAGAACCAAACCACTTAATACGGTTTAAAAACAGCATGGTTTAAAATCAGTGGGGTATGGTGCAATTTTGTGGTTTTGTAATTTCAATTTTTAATTTTTAGAGATACTTACTATATTACACAAAACAGTAATCTCACTTGGAGTAACGCAAAATTCCTACGTTTGGGCCCCGGACTTCAAAGTTCTTGCAAAAAAATCGAACAGATTTACATTTCCCCTCCGGTTTTTTATTTTTGACCTCCTCAACTCATTTCGCCAAATTTAGTTTTGTTCTACTTGGAACCGATTGAAACCGGACCGAAGTGCATAGAACCGGACCGAATCGTTAGTGGCCGGTTTGGGTTTGGTTCTTGTTGAACCGTAACCGGAACCGCTGAGATGACGGTTCTAAAAATTATTCTGGAATCGGAACCAGAATCGGAACCGGTCAAACCAAATAAGGTTTTGGTTCTAATCTAAAGAATCGTTACCTTAACGGTTCGGTTCACGGTTTTAGTAGAACCGGAACTGAACCAGAACCGTGACAGCTCTAGATGCAAGTGGGAGAAAATCACACAGAATTTTATCAATTTTCAAATACATGAGTAGATACACTTATGTAGAGAGGAAGAGAGGTATAGTCTTTTACATCTACAATGTGGGACTAATAGACTATACATGGGCTTGTACATGGGCTTCTTTTAATGAGCTTTTTCATTACATCTTAACAATAATGACCAAACTTACATCCAATAAAATTATATGATTTACAAAGACTATATGATGCTGGATGGATCTAAGTGTGTAAATGTGTAACTATGCCCTAAGGGAACTCTGATGAAGGGGGGAAAGAGGAGTTCCGTAGGGATCTAGGAATGATGCATGCACATGCAAATTCATCCGACAATTAATTACAATTAGTACTGAAATTATTAAAGGCATCCACGAATATTTGCAATTGAGATTAAAAATATAAGCCATTAATTTCAGTTTAGATTAAGACAAGCGCTACAATTAAATCTTAAATGAATAAACCCTTCACATAAAATGAATCAAAGAAAAATACGTACATTCTCACAACATCCACAAGTGTATGTTTCCATCCAAATAAACGACTTAACATAAAACTTTACAAGATCTTACATAAGAAATAGGAAGTTGGGGAGGTGAATTGTTGATGATTTCAGGGGCTGGACAGCAATTATGTAGCAGATCTTCATAATTTTCAGCGCGCTGGAGTAGGGGACTGGTGGAGGACTAAGGGAGGGGATAGGAGAGGGTCTGGCCGCTATTAACAGGCTATTGGGTGGAGGCAGGGAGTGTTACATGCCATTCTCTGTGACCATGTATGCTGGCAAGCCGCCGGGCGCTCCTCCAGTTTGAGGGGTGGAATAGGGCTTGACGACGGGAAGGAGCGACGAGCGATCCCCGTGCGATCTGCAGCCGGCTAGCGAAAAGGGGACGAGAGAGAGAACCACGGGAAGGGGGATGAGGTAGCTAGAGAGAGAACAAGGTGAGGATAATACCTCTTGCTTCCCCCTCAAGACATCCCACATGAGTAAACAAAAAAGTAGCATGCCGGCCACTTGGGCTTAAACACGTGGGATCAAATATGCGCCAAAATTACCTTCAAAAATAAGTGTGAAATAAAAGGAACGAAACAAGGATACAAGTTCTTGTGCGCTCGTCTTCATGTCAGTGTGCCTGGCGGTGCACTCGTCTCTATGATGCGACGGCGGTATGTGCGCCCCTAGTGCGGGTCAGCTCCTTGATCAGTGATAGTTCTGTAACATCTCCTTTCTTGTCGAAAGACAGCTTGTCATCAATCTGAGGGGGCAAGGCAACGATCGGTGCCTCGGTGGGTCGCGACAGAATCGTTTGAGCTGGGAGACGTGGAATACATCGTGGATGCGCGCCTCCGGAGGCAAGTGAAGCTAATAGGCGACCTCGCCAATGCGCCGAAGGATCTAAAACAGGCCGTAGAAACACAAACCCAATTTTTTGGAGGCCTCCGCAGCACGCAACGATAGTTAGCGGTAGGGGTGGCATTTGAGCCACACCCACTCATTGATGGCGAAGGAAACATCCTGATGGCCGCGGTTGTAAGCAATCTCCATCCAATGTTGGGCATGGCACAAGTGGCGCGGGCTGTGGCGAGGAGCCGATCACGTTCCAATAGCTCCTATTCCACCGGAGCTAGTGTGGCGAGGCCGTGCTCGTAGGTGAGCAGCTTGGGCGAAGCACGCCCATAGATCAACCAGAACGGTGTGGTTTGAAGGCTCGAGTGATAGGATGTGTTTAGCAATATTCGATCCACGAGATCCATTTGACCCAATCTTTGGGGTGATCCCATGTTAAGCAAGGAAGGTACACCACCACGATATGGTTAACAACCTCTGTTTGGTCGTCGGGGGTGATATGCTGAGGAAAAAGTCAATGTTGTACCGCTCAAGGTAAAGAGCTCCTTCCAGGAACGGCTAGTGAACACCTTGTCACGATCGGATATGATGCTCTCCGGCAAGCCATGCAGTCGGAAGATTTCGGTGAAAAAGAGTTGAGCTACGTGTTAGACGATGAGGGCACGAGCTAGTGGGAGAAAATGTGCTCCTTTGGAAAATCAGCCCACCACCACCATTAACATGAATTTGCCCTTGCTTCACGGAAGACACTCTGCGAAATCCATTGAAATGTCGGCCCAAATTTGTGTTGACACCGACAAGGGTTGGAGGAGTTCGGCGAGTAGAAGGTTAGCAGGCTTTTCTTGTTGGCATGTAGCACGCTGGGCGATGAAGTCTTGGACGTGACAACGTAGCCCCTTCTAATAGAATTCAGTGTGGATGGGGTGGAGTGACTTGTGGATCCCATAGTGAGCACTGTTGTGGGTATCTTGCAGAATAAAGGAGATGCGGGGTAAGGCCAACAGTATGTAGATGCGTCTCTGATAAAGGATGAGTCCTTGGTGTGCAGTCCAAGCGGATGGTAAGAGACCATCCTGAGCCCGATGTAGTAGTTCAGTGAAGGATGGAGATTGGGTGATGTCCCCCCGGAAGGCGTCCAATAGAGTTGCGGTCGAACTGGAGATAGCGCATATAGTGGTCGTGTCGTCGGAGTGGCGGCGGGAAAGAACATTCGCGACGCACCCAACGTTGTTGCGGAACAGTAGTCAGGCGCTGTTCCAGTAGGTATTTCAAGTTGTAGTAGTCGGTACGCACGACGAAGGACCGACCCCAAAAATACGGCCGCTAGTGTTGGACGACCTTCGCTAGGCCGATCAATTCCTGTTCGTGGGCAGGTAGCTTGCGATGGTGGAGAGCAGTGCGCCGGCTAAAATAAGCAAATGTATGACCATGTTGCTGAAGAACCGCGTTGCAGCCCTGTGCTGAGGCGTCGCATTCAATAAAAAGGGCTCCCAAAGTCAGGGAGTTGCAGTACCGGAGCAGTAACAAGGGCAGCTTGGAGTGCAGAAAAAGTCAGTTGCGTGGCTTCGTCCCACACGAAGGTCGTGAGGCACAGTAGGGCAAGTAGGGGCTCGTCTATGGAGTTGTAGCCGCGAATGAACCAGCAGTAGTAGTTTGTAAGTCCCAAAAAGGCTCGAAGGTCCATTGCGACTGCGATACTGACCAAGATGCAACGCATTGAAGTTTCTTCGGATCGGCAGACACGGCATAATCATGCACCACATGGTCGAGGTAGGTGACACTGGTTTGCCCGAACGAACACTTGGCTTCCTTGAGGACGAGGTGACGGTAGCGGAGCAAGGTAAGCACCTTGCGAACGTGATGGAGATGCTCGGGTCAGGACTTGCTATAGATCAAGATATCGTCAAAAAACACAAGCACAAACTTGCGGAGAAAGGAATGAAATACCTCGTTCATAAGTGATTGGAAGGTGGATAGTGTGTTGGTCAATCTGAACGGCATGACGAGAAACTCAAAATGCTTGTGATGCGTTCTGAACACCGTTTCTTCAAATCTGCAACCGTCATGCAAACTTGGTGGTATACGGAGTATAAGTCGAGCTTCAAAAGGGAACGCGCGCCATGCAACTCTTCAAGGAGTTCTTCGACCACGGGAATAAGAAATTTGTCTTTAACTGTTTTGGCGTTGAGTTCCCGATAGTCGACGCAAAAACGTCATATATTATCCTTCTTATAAACAAGAAGGGCCGGTGAGGAGAATGGGGAGACGCTCCATTGAATGAGCCCTTGTTGTAGCATGGCGGTGCATTGTCTTTCAATCTCATTTTTTTGAAGAAACGGGTAGCGATAGGGTCGCACCACTACTGGGGCAGCGCCCAGTATGAGACAAATGCGGTGGTCCTGGGCAGAGTGTGGCAGTAGGGTGGCTAGAACGGTGAAGGTATCCACAAATTCTTGCAGGAGGAGATGGAGGTCTTGGGAGGAGGGGTCGGATGAGACAGACGGGCCCTGCAATAGGAAGGATTGTGGTGGGTGGGGAGGGGCATTGCCATTCCACCTTCTAGGGGGGGCGTTATGCCACTGTATTGTCAAAATGTTGAAATCCTAGGTAATTGGGCCCAATGTCCGGGCCCAATATCAAAGCTTTCGAGATCCACAACCAAGAGGTCTACCTCAAAGGGTCGCTTGTGTATGGTCAAGGATACCTGATGGTATAGTCTCGGGCACATGTGTCCATTTGTGACCGAACCCTAAAGTTGGCAGCGTGTTGTGATGGGCAACCGGGGACTAGTGGCCGTGGTGTGTCAGATGAAATTATGTGTACTGCTCGAATCTAGAAGGGCGGCGAGTGTTTTGCCCGCAGGGTGAGGGGAAGTTGGAGCATATTACCTCCTTGAGGGCCGGCAATAGAATGGACAGAAATCTCTGGTTTCTTGGAATTTGTGTCCTCGTCGTCATCATCGGAAGGGTCGTCCACCTCAATCCAAAACAGGCGCTTGCAACGGTGGTCGGGACCAAACATTTCATCACAATTGAAGCAGATCCCCTTGGCTCGACGGTCGGCCATTTCCGCATTGGACAAGCAGCGGCGGAAGGGAGGCTTTGGTTGATCGCCCAGCCGGGGAGGTGGTGGCGTTGAGTGAGGGGGGCCCTGAAGGCCATCACATGGTCCTGACAATGGATATATGACTGGTCGAGGAAAATGTGGCGCTAGCATGTTCGGGCGATACTCGTGGCTTTATTGAGGTCGGGAGGGTCTTGGAACTGCATATCAAGGCGGAGGCGCTCATGTAGGTCGGCCGTAAAAATGGGAACCTGTTGATAGAGCTGAACGGATTGGGGTAGCTAGCAGCAGTTGAAAGTGGACGAGGTAGTCTTCCAAGAATCCAGTTTGGCGAACTTCAATGAGGTCCCCGAGGGGGTTGCCTCGTAACGACGGACCGAAACAGAGCATGCAAGCAGTCTTGAACTCATCCCACTGAAGGTAGGGACGCTCGCGCTGAAGTTAAGAAAACCATAGTTGGGCGACCGTTGAGGTGGAAGGAGGCGAGGCCCAGCCGATCTTCTTCGGTGGTGCATTGGTTGGAGAAGAAAAGCGCCCATTTGATCTTCATGTCCGTCAAATACCGGAAATTCCAGCATGACGTACCGGGGAAACGCACTGCCCTCGGGACGGTGGCCGAAGGGTCCGTTGTGGTACAGATTCTCCAGCGCAGAGTGTTGACTTGCTGGTTGGTCGAGTGGGGAAATCCCGGCGGAAAGGTAGGAGGCGCGGGAGTCGAATTCCCCAAGGCGGGAGTCCATGCGGTCGAGTCGGTCCAAGATTTGCCGGACAAGGTCACGATCCGCCATCAGAGAGTTTGAAGGAGTCGGCAGGAGGACGAGGTTGTCTGGTGCGGCAAGGAGGCGTTGATCGGAAACGGAAGGGCAGAAGATCATGCGCTAGGGTTAGCGGTCGGAGGTCCCTCTAATACCAATATGTTACGTGTCGCGCTCTGTGACATCGTATGTCCGCGAGCCGTCGAGCGCTCCTCCAGTTTGAGGGGTGAAATAGGGCTTGAAAATGGGGAGGAGCGACGAGCGATCCCTGTGTGATCTGCGGCCGGCTAGCAAAAAGGGGATGAGAGAGAGAACCACGGGAAGGGGGATGAGGTAGCTAGAGAGAGAACGAGGTGAGGATAATACTTCTTGCTTCCCCCTCAAGATACCCCACATTGGTAAATATAAAGTAAACCAAAAAGTAACATGCCCCTCAATTGGGCTTAAACAGGTGGGATCAAATACGCGCCAAAATTACCATCAAAGATAAGTGCGAAATAAAAGGAACGAAACATGGATACAAGCTCTCGTGCGCTCGTCTTCATGTCGGTGTGTCCGGCAGTGCACTCGTCTCTGTGAAGCCACGGCAGTATGTGCGCCCTCGGTGCAGATCCAGCTCCTTGACTGGTGATAGTTCCGTAACAGGAGCAGTTGGCTTCCAGGAAATGGAAATTGGGGAGGCGCGGGACTGATTTTGTAAGAGGCGAAAGGGGCGGGTTGGGATTCCTATGACTGGAAGGAAGGTATTTGGCCGGGGAAGAGGGCTGTCTTACTAAGTGGAAATAGAAAAGGGAATACGGACACTAGGTGGCCAGCTATGATATGTTGGAGGTAGGACTGGGAGATTGGGGCCTTTGAGAGTGGTCAGCTTGGGGAATTGAGGCTGGGAGGAGAGTGGTTACAGCACTGGAATGGGGAGGCTACAGCGGGGAATAGTGAAAAAAAACAGCAGTTAGAAGCTGTGAATTGGTGATTATTTAGTGTGGGGGGCGTGGTAGTTATGGTTACTAGGGTGGTTTGGAAAAGTAGTTATCCTGGCTTTGGTGTCAAGGGTTTACGGAATCAGCACCATAGAGGGACCGGAAGGGGCCAGAAATTCAATCAAAATTCTGCGATTCCTGAAATCAACCACCTTGACTCTTATTTATGGGCATGGGAGCAAATATGGACGGTCTAAGATCGTCTTAATAATAAATTTATATTTTTACATGAAATAAAAATGCAAAAATAATAATAATTTTTATTATTATTATTATTATTGTAGAAATTTGTAATGCAAAGCAGAAAAATATTTTATTTCTTCACTCATAGAAAAAATATTTTATTTCTTCACTTATACAGAAAATAATACAAGGATGTGTGCATATATATAAAAATATTTTATTTCTTCACTCCAAAAGGTGTGGGACTAAACTTTACATGCCAAAAGCAGGCCTTTACATGCCAAAAGCAGGCCTTTACATGGGCTTTTACATAGGCTAAGTCAATTCTTCTACACTCCGCTGCAAGCTTGGAGATACAGATTATAGGTGTCAAGCTTAGAATGAACTGCAAGTATAGTGGGTGTGGTAAAGCCTTAGCGAGAACATCCTTGACAACGGGTACATGTCGCAAATCAAGTTTGTGTAGCTGATTTTTTTCCCTGATGAAATGACAATCAATTGTTTGGCACATTCATAAAAACGAGACTCTTGGGAATATGGATAGTAGCT
Organism: Platanthera guangdongensis; assembly: GCA_039583875.1. Classification (NCBI taxonomy): domain Eukaryota; kingdom Viridiplantae; phylum Streptophyta; class Magnoliopsida; order Asparagales; family Orchidaceae; genus Platanthera; species Platanthera guangdongensis. Next base: position 126,450,094 of record CM077159.1, on the reverse strand, counting down.
TGACTAACGTAGTAGAGAGCACACGAAGAGGGGTGTTTCACACCAAGATCAGTAAGAGACTGTCCAACCACATAAGTTCAAAAATAGCAGACGACATTAAATGATACTCAGACTCTGAAAACAAGCGTTGCACCAGATGTCCTCCAAAATATGTGCAGTTAGGAAGCACCAGTACGGGTATCGGGTACGATACGTAATCGGTACGACAGTACAGCAATATTTTAAAAACAGGGATACGAGTACGGCGGGGTACGTTATATTAAATATAATAAATATGTATATATATCTCACAAATGTAATTAAAAGACCAGACCTCAAAACAAAAAAAGATCAAGCATAATTGCACAAATCATCAATTTCTAAACCTTATACATACAAAACAACATGAATAAAGAAAACTAACAACACATGTATATAGTAAAAAACAAAATAATAAAATTTAAATTAAATTCTTTATAATTTTAACGAAAAAAATACTTAAATCTGAAGTGCATTTTGTTTTAAACAAACACCGGTGGTTACATTTATGGTTTATAATTGTTTTTCTAAAAAACATATAGAAGTCTTTTGTTTACTTTAGAAAAACATACTTTATTACAATATGCAAAACGATTTGACAAGTCTAAGTGTATCTATATACTAGAGTAACAGGTGTATCCGTCGAGTTTCGGGTATATACCGATACCGGATACGTATCAGGTAAGGATACGTGACCCTCAAGAAAGTATCGGTGCTTCATAGATGTGCAGTAGTTGCTCATATACTGACGATCATCAAGAAAACCAGCATAGTCTGCATCAAAGTAGACAACTAAGGATAGAGAAGATGAGGGCTTATACATAAGCTTTTGTCCTGAGGCATTCTTCAGATACCAAAGGATTCGCTCGACAGCCAGGAGGTGGGACAACGAGGAGCATGCATGAACCTGCTGACGACCCAAACAACAAATGATATATCGGGTCGTATAACAGTCAAATAGATGATATTATCAACCAAACAACGATAATCAATGTTTTAAATATCGGATGTCGGCGACATATCGGATTGAGTTTTTAAATGTCAGATGTCGGAAGTCGGATACATGTCGGAGGTATTTTAAAATATTGGATTTTCATGTCTTATAAATAAAAAATTCTCTTTATGTATATTAAATGTAATTATATGTTATAAAAATATAAAAAATAATATAACAAATATACTAAAAATGAGTCATTTATATTACGAAATAAAATCAAATAGTATTTAAGATAAAATATTATTAACAAATACAAAATAATACATTGTAAAATATATTTGATAGTATACAATACTTTTATTTTGATAACAATAAGTGTATTGCGAATAAAGAAAATTTTAAAAATAAAAATCTTTGATTAATTATAAATTTTTTCAAACTTATAAATTTATATTAAAAACCTGCAAACAATCAATTAATAAATGTATTAAATATTTTCATATTTTTTGTAATATAAAATAAAAAAACAGTGAAACAACTATACAAAATTAATTGTGAAAATAAAATGTTAAAAAAATCGAAACAATAAGTCTAATCGATTTAAACATACATAATATAATATATAGACGATTTAAACATATGTTGTTGGTCTGCTAATATAATATAAAATAAAATAGCGGACGATATATTTAAAAGTCGTGTCGGCCGATATATAGGAAAAAATCGAACATATCGACCTATATTTTACAAAAGGACATAATCTATTTTTTTAGAAAAAACATATTGTTTTGCCCCAAAAAATGACATGGACATTTAAAACAATGATGATAATACTCCAGATTAGGGAGAAGTAAATCCGAGTCGGATGTATAAGCGTTGACATCTATTAGTTTTTCAGCAAGCTTGCATCTGGAATATTCTGCATCATGAAGAAAGTCGAGATAGCACTTATGTTGAGACAAAACGTGTTCAACGGGTCAACAAGTTATCTCGATGCCCCACAAATATCAGAGTTTTCCAAATCTTTGGCCTTAAAATGTGAGGTCAAGAGCTTCTTAATCAAAAAGATATTGTTCATATTATCGAACACGATGGGAATATCATCAACGTATCCCAGAAGTATTACAGTGCTTGCCGGGCGGAGACAAGTAAATAGGGAGAAGTTCGTCGAACTCCGAGTGAAGCCAAAATTTTGAATGATCTGACAAATTTATCAAATCAAGCCCGAGGAGACTGCTTGAGGTCATAATGAGATTTCTTAAGGTCACAAACAAGGGTCTTTCCTACGGTTTCACAACCAGAAGGTTGTTGCAAGTAGACAGTCTCAGCAAGATCGCTATTAAGGAGGGAATTCTTGATGTCGAGTTGATGCAACAGCCAATGGTGATGGACGGACAAGGAGATCAAGAACCGAATGGTATTCAACTTAGCGACGGGGAAGAACGACTTTTCATAGTCGAGGTCATATTGATGAGTGAATCTGCGAGCCCAAGACGAGATTTGAGGTGCTCAACGGTCCCATTTGGACGATACTTTACAATGAAGAATCATTTATATCTCATACGAGAATGGTCGGGATTAAGGGGGACAAGACCACATATCTGATTGAACTATAGGGCATCATTTCTTCATCCATCGCAGCCCGTCACCATGGATGTTGAAGAGCTTACTGCACAAAAAAAGGTGGAAATAGAAGATAAGGAAGTCACAAACATGTGAAGGTCAGAAGATAAGCAGTATAAGGAGATATAATGAGAGAGAGAGGGTGGTAGACGTCATAGGCAGATCACCTGGCGGTAGAGCGTTGTTAGTAGGGGGTAACAGTCACAAAGTATCAGACGGGGGACAATGGAGAGTGTACAAACGAAGAGGTGTTGGTGTTGGGAGCACAGGAGATGGTGTTGGGAGCATAGGAGGTGTGTTGTTGTGGATAGATACGTTAGAACGTGGGATAGCCAGTAAGAAGGTATCACTAGGAGTCGAGGAGTATAAGGGTTGATCTTCGAGAAAGGCGACATCAGCAGATGTAATGAGTTTTTGATCGGTGGGAGAGTAACACACGTAAGATTCTAAATGTCGGATGTCGGTGACATGTCGGATTGAGTTTTTAAATATTTGATATTGGATGTCGGAGACATGTCGGGGATATTTTAAAATATCAGATTTATATATCTCATAAATAAATTAAAAAATAAGCAGATGGACATAGAGTCTTGTGCATCTCAATAATATTAAAAAGTTAAATGTCCTTGATTAATAAAAAGTCTTCTTTTGCTTAATAAAATTCTATCAAAAGCATACAGATCATCAACTAATAATGTGTAGAATATTTTACCATTTTTTAATATAAACTAACAAAAGTATATGTGAAATGAATATACAAACTTGATTATAATAACACCAATGAAAGCAAACGAAATAATAAGTCAAGTCGATTTAAACATTATATGATGCAATACATTGAGGTAATTTAAGTATGTTTATTGCGAGCATAACCTAAAATAAAATAGCGAATGATATTTTCAAAAGTCATGTCGGCCAACATGTCGGAAAAAATTAGATATGTCGGCTTATATTTCCTCAAAAGACAACTCATTTTTTAAGAAAATAATTTTGTTTTGCCTTAAAAACCTACATGTCCCTCCTGTGTGCGAGAGTACTTAACAAATGTATACTTAATAGTGCGTGGGGCCAATTTCTCCATTGCAGGGCCAAGATAATGGACAACAAACACTGTTGAAGAAGCGAGGAGCAAAGGGGAAGAAGGGTGTCGAAGGTAAGAGAATGGAGAACGGCGTCGCAAAGTTGAGAATGAAAGAGGGTATGCGATTAATTAGATAATATGTGGTGTATACTTCGAAGTGTTAATAGATGTTGGGGACTTGCACTTGAAACAAAGGGGAGCGAGCAACCTCGAGAAAGTGGTAATTCTTCCGCTCGGCCACATCATATTGTTGTGATGCATAGGCGCGGGATGTTTGGTGGATAATACCAAATTGCAAGTTTCATGGAAATTGTCACTTGTATATTTGCAGGTATCATCGACTCAAAGTATTTTTATTGAGCGCGAGAATTGAGTACAGGTCTCAACGATAAAGGAGAAAAAGACATGTAGTCGAGGACTCAAGGTTGCAAATATCGGATGTCGGCATGTAACGATCCAAATATTAAAACACGTAAAACAATTGAAATTCCCGATCACGAAAAAAAAGGCAGTGCTACATTTATTTATAAATTTTTTTCTTTTTGTTAGTTTAATGTTTGTGTTATTCTAATTTTGATTTAAGTTAATTGTCTCCAGATTAAACTTGAGTTTATATGATATTCAACTAGTGACAATTTAATTTAATTTATATTTTCATATAATGGCTGATTAAATTTAAACACATAATTATATATTGGGTGGTTAAGAGGATTGAAGTGGCTATATTATTGGTAAGTGGTTTTGAACACTTGGCATAGTGTTCTGTTAGATGGTGGGTTCAATTGAATGGCACCTGGATAAAATATATGGTGAATGTCGGTCTCGCCGCCTTTACCGCTTATTCACGCTAATAAATAATCCCATCTTGGTTTCTTTTCTCTCACACGCCTTCTCTGGGACATTTATTTTGCGTCACTTCTGCTCTCATGCTCCGGTTGCTTGCCGTTCCTCCTATGGTCCCTCTACTGCCCTCTTGTGCAATTTCTCTCCATTTCTCCCTTTCTGAACTTTCTACCGCTAATTTAGGGCTGCTGTTACTGCCTATTTCTGCTTTTTTGTCGCTGATTCTGCTAAGCCGACGATTTCTCCTTTGTCATGCAGCAACTTCAGCACCTTTACCTCCTCTACTCCTCTCACTAATGGACGGAAAACTTCTGTATTATCGACAACGGTCAAAGAGTTCATTTTCTTGGTTAGTTAATTATGCCACTACTCGAATGGATGAAAACTGAGATTTTGAGGTAGATTTGGGAGTTGTCTTTTTATTCTTTCTGTTTTGGTCGGTTGTAGAAAATATGGGATTATACTGCTCGGATCGGCTAATCTTCGAAAGAAGTTATTAAAATAAAATCTTGGAATTTCATTAACAGTAAGCATAAATTGATATGTTTTTCCGTTTTCTTAGCAAACAATTGTGATTTTAATTAAACGTATATACAGATTTGATTCATAATATATATTTATACAGTTGATTAAGATTGGGTAGGGTTTTTCCTATAACTTGAACCTAAATCTAAATTATGGTGTATGAAGTATTTATTTTTCGAAAAGCCTTATTTAATGAAAGATTAAAAAATATTTTTGAGTCTTTACATAATTTTACTATATTACACAGATATTTCACAAACCCTAAACAAAATAAAAGTCAAAATGCCTTAGAGTCAACATCACATTTATTAAAGTAACGCAACCCAATTAAAATATGCCAAAAATTACAGATATTTTTGTGGATGGTGTGTCATGAAGGGTTTGATGCTAATTTCAAGTAACTGAAGTGAAGATAATAATGGTGAGCACTTATCTTTTTAATTATGCGTAGCTTTACAGTATTTTTAGAATATAAATTGTATGGCTTTTTATACATAAATGAATTTAATGTTAGTGCATTGGCATGAATTGATATAAAATGAAAAGGGAGAAAATCGCTAAAAGATGTTAACACGATAAAAGAATTCTCATTGTAATATAGAAATAAAGAACATGATGACATGAGATTTTTATGCAAATACTGATAGGAAAAACTGAATAAGTGCGTGATTGAACGAAATATTTTAGACCGTAATGTAATAAGAAAGATAAAAGATGTTTAATAAGATGCATATGGGAAATGTTAAGCATTGAATCATATGATGTAGGGAGGTATCTACTGATGGATTACTCACGTAGGGGGTTTGTCTACGTTTAATTACACCGGAAGGGGTGGGGCCCAGATTTGATACATGCCTTGACATTTCCTGAGCTATATAATTAAATGAACAATTGAATGATATGGGTGAAATAATTGAATCTGGATGACAGGAATGATGGAATGATTGAATGAGATTGAAGTAAGATTTTGATTGAAAAATAGAAACAAGCAGAAGAAAGAATGCATTGAATAACTAAAATAGCTGATACAATAATCCGAAAAATAACATAATGTTGTTGATATTGCCTTTTTCGTTTATTGATTTTGATATTGCATTTTTATACTGAATTGAGAAATGGAAAACTTATGCATATTGATACTAAAATTTCTTGGTTGCAAGTATAACAGTTAAAGAGGTAAGTTCTTCAATTAGTCATATTTTAATGACCAAGCCCGTCATCTATTTTGTTTAGGTAGCAGAAGTGATCCTGAGTGCGCAAAGAAAGGTAAGTTGATCGAGGAAGAACGATAAAGACTCGCAGCAAAACGACCCAAGGTATGAGTTAAGTTTTTATTGTGTTTATTTTGTACTCACTCTCTTTACTTCATCCTGGGGAGAATAACTTGAAATTAACTTAGATACAAAATTCATGTGGGGTCTGAATTGGGGCCTCACAGGCGATGTCAGATTTAGTTATAAATATCGAATATCGGAAGTAAGAGACATGTCAGAGATATTTTAAAATATCTGATGGTCAAATCTTGTAAACAAAAAATATATATTTTATGTATGCTAAGTATAATTATATGCTCTAAAAAAGTATATCAATTTATGATCATTGAGTCATACATATCACATAATAAATTCAAAGAATATTCAAAATAAAATATTTGTTGTGCACTATGACTACTATCAACAAGTACAAATAGATAAAAAGAGCAGTCTGCTTAGGGGTGTGCATAAAAAATTGAAACCGACCGAACCGTACCGAACTGATCCAACTGAAACGACTTTCAAACCGAATCGACCGGTTCGGTTTGATTTCGGTTCCAAGTGGCTGAAAACTTATCTCATTTCGGTTCGGTTTGATTTTCACATGGTGCAAACCGAAAAAAATCAAACCGAAATATATGATGTTACTTCTTTAGAATGTTTCACTTTCAACTATAAGTGAACGTTTTGTGGTGCCTCATATTAACAGTTTAACAGTTTTTTTAGTTCTATCAAGCTCCATTTTGAATAGTTCTAAATTTTTTGAGCACTAGTTAATCTAAATATTGTTCTTCTAGTTCAAAATCTCATAGAATTTAATTATAGAACTCTTGCACATAAAAAAAGCATAAAACAACTTCTAAGCAAATGTAGAAAACCGAACCGACGGGTAAAAACCGTATTGAACCAAATCAAACTGATTGGGTTTAGTTCGGTTTTGGTTTTGGGTGTGTAAAAACCGCGGCTATTCCATTCGGTTTCTATTTTACATAAAACTGAAATAAACCGCTTGCAGGCCTAAGCCTGGTACACATAACATCCTTGCGCGGCGAGGGTTCGGGAAAGAGTCACACCACAAGGGTGAAATATAGGCAAGCCTTACCCTGAATTTTTATAAAAGGCTGCTTCTAGGACTCGAATTCGTGACCTCAAGATCACACGGCAACACCTCAACCATTGCGCCAAGGCTCCCCTTCTAAGAAGTACAAATAGTTACTTTCCGAAATATAGTTAATATTATACATATTACCATAACACAAAGTTCTATAGCAAAAAAACTAATATTTTTTATTTGTTATAAATCTTTTCATATTTAAAAAATATACATTTAAATATAAAATAATCAACTAATAAATATTTAAGTTTTAATATTTTTTAAATATAAAAAAAGAGTGAACACTATAAAATAATTTAGAAATATTGATAATAACAATAACACATTAAAGAGAATGAAACAATAAATCCAATCAATTCAAGTATATATTAAACATATAGATGATTTAAACATACATTGCTAACATAATAGAAAATAAAATATCAGACAATATGTTCAAATATCGTGTCAGACGATATATCGGAAAAATTTGGATATGTCGCCTATATTTTACAAAAGAACATAATCTACTTTTTAAGAAAAAAATGTTGTTTTTTCCTAAAAAAATTAAATGTCGGCAGACATGTCGGACATGTCGGAGGGAATTTAAAATAGTGCGTGTAATAATTCTGAGTGATCGCGCAACAAATATAATCATGGCATGTGAGAATGATCATCAATAAATGTAAGAAAATAACGATATCCAGATAAACTAGCAGTTATATACGGGCTCAAATGTCTAAGTGTGTTAAATCAAAGGGAGCAGAGCCCCTAATACAGTAAGGAGAGAAGGTAGAGCGATGTTGTTTCCCATAGATACATGATTCATATATAAAATCAGAAAAAGAAATATCAGAAAAAACTTTCTGTGGATTAGGAAGAGGAGTATGGCCAAGATAGTGTCAATCAACAGAGTTGTTAGAGGAGAGAACTGAGGTAGGAAAGTCTAAAGTATATAGCACATTTGACAGTCGTCCTCTACCAATGATATTTCGCTTCCGTCGATCTTGCACCACAAAGGAAGAAGAGAAAAAGATGATGGAACAGTCATGATCATTAATAAGACGACAAACAGGAAGGAGATTAAATTGAAAGCCGAGAACATAAAGAACGGAGGGGAGCAAGAGGGACAGAGTGAAAGGCACATCTCCAGAGCCGCAGACCGGGGTAGTTACGTCATTGGCAACCGTGATAAACTTAATGAAAGCAGAGTCTGTGTACCGAGAAGGCTTCTGCGGAGTAATATGATTTGTTGCTCCAGAGTCCACTATCTAAGAGGAACTATGGAAAAAATGATATACCTACATTGTTGATAGAGGCGACAAAGCCGAAAGTCCAAGTAACCAACTCACTGAGATATTGTAGTTCCTATCACAAGTTGTCAATGTCGGAGCGGGAGGTGGTAAGAACATCCACCGTAGGAGAAGCGTGGTGCAGAGAGTTGGAGGGTTGTGGCAAAAACATATGATTTTGGTAACAGGCGGTCTCAGTATAATTCGTCCGACCATAATGGGTGCACATACAAGTGTTTTGTCCCCTTAGAGCGATGGCGGGCATCGCTCCCACCTCCCTGAAAGTCATGACGACCTCCACGGTAACCATTATATAGAGCGTGAGTGTCAGTAAAGTATTGGAGTAGGGCAGAAGAGGGAGTCAATGGGACATCGATGGGCATAGTTACCTTCAAGATAATGGAGCAAACATCTTAGAGAAGAAATAGTGGAAGAGAATAAGATGGCCACACATACACAGTATAGATGAGGTGGAAGTCGCACATACTCGACGCAGTGAAGGCGATTGTGAGTACTTCAAAGGTGTAAGGGCCCATAAAATGTGGGGAAATGGGCCTTAGTATAACAGTAGTCGAGCGGCAGAATTTTGGCAAATTCCAGGAGGCCAGCTGCGAGTACCTGAGAAACGAAAAAATAAAGGAGCCAAAAGAACAAAGAGCAATTAGTGAGAGTTCAGACGCTAGAAGTTGATGTCTCTGATACCATATAGAAATTTGGAATGCGGAGCAAAAAAAACATTTTATTTCTTCACTCATACAAAAACAACACAAGGATTTGTACATATGTATAGGAAGTAGTGAAAACTGAAATCCAAGCCAAGGTGTGGGATTAAACTATACATGCCAAAAGTGGGCATTTACATGGGCTTTGAATTCTTCTACAATAATATTATAATAATAATAATAATAATACGAAAAATCATCCTATCTTCGCTCTCAAAGGGATTACAAACTCGGTTCGTCAAAACAACGGGCATAACTCTACCTCTTGCATATGTAGACTCATGTGAGCTCTAATAAGTGTCGGCTCACCCTAAATTTGTAATCCCCGTCACTATGATCTACAAATACTAAATTCTTTATCTTCTAAAAAATTCTGCATTTACGACAAAGATTTTCTTGCCAATCTAACTTATTGTGATCTTATTCAAATAGCAATATATCATATAATAATAAATCTCAGCTTCCATAAATATCTTTTTAACCAACAAAACACAGACCATTATATTAATCTTGCACATGACATTATTGATTTTTTTAATATTTACAGAGGTAAAACCAAAGCATTTAAAAAAACAAATTTATGCATTCACTTTTGATCAATGTTGTGGATATCCTCCGACACGGCCGTTATGTCGACCGACATAAAGGTCCCATGGACAAAGAGGCACGTTTCCAATATTTTTTTGAAAAATATCCTTCTGGAATATATCATTCGATATGTCTATCGTTGACATAAAGGTTTCATAGACAAAGCGACTAGTTTTTTTCAGTTTATTTTAATTATTGTCTATGGTCTAATAAACAATAGACCAAACTTGTTTCATTGTTTAGGTTTTTTTTTTCCTTCCTCCAGTTTTCTTCTTTGCTCAAGTCCGTCATCGACTTCAATTATGCATGGTTTTTGAATTATTGACTAAAGGTTCTTTATCTTTCATTGTCATCGACAACTTTCCGACATTCCGCTTTCTCTCGTTTTATTTCACACGTCATACCGTTATTACTTGTGTAACAAAATGTTATATTAGTTTGATAAATTTAGGAGTTCAATAAATATAAAATTATTAATATATTAATATATATATATATATTTCAAAAAGATTAAATTTATAAATAATTACACACATAAATAATTAAATATTAAAACCCGATATATCCCCCAACATATTAAAACCAGCATGAAAAAGCTAAATCGACTTGTCCCCGATATCCGACATCTACAACCTTGCTTTTGATACAAACAAATCATAAATTTAACAATATATTAAGAATGAAAATTAATAGTTTTGTTGTGTCCTTCAAGGTTCAGATGGTAAAATTTTATTACAAACAAAAAGACATGGAGCATTTTTTTCAATATAACTGCGAAATTTGGATGTTGACACTGAGATAAATTTAGCATGCATTTGACAAATTTTGCCGACAATGCCCATCAACTATATTTTTATGGTACTTAATCGGAGAATCCTTATATCTTTAATTGCCTTGTGCACAAAGTCAACTCAATAATATATGTTTGCTCTATGACTGAATTCTATGATATATCTGTAGTTATTCTCGGGCTTTGTTCCACTGAAAAATCCCCTAATAAAGACCTATAAGTTCATTTTACATTTACATACACCGCAAAGGAAAACTACACTAATGTATAATTCCACTGTACAAAGCCTATAATTGCCAGCGTTCATACTAATCTTAAAGAAATATCATCATGATCCTGCAATGCCTTTCTGAGAAATTTTCTCCACAAAAATGGTCATATCAACAAATAAATTATTAAAAAATTTGAATGGCCCAATATCAATGCAAAATAACTTACCAAGATCACGATTATTGATGCCAATAAGCTGTATTCCATCAATGCCCAAAACACGATCCATTTCCCTTTCAGTGTGCACCTAAAATGAAGACATGAGAGCAGTAGTTAATCAGATTGATAGTTATATATTAATTTGCAACTAAAATATCACATTGCTATGACTGCAACTAAGAACTATAGAAAGGTAGTATATGCAAAAAAAAAGCAGAGAAACTAATGTGGATCATGGATCTATGTATGCAAAAGGCCCGTGGTTGTGTACAGAGTGACAAATAGATATTTCTATGAATTTGTTATGGGCCAACAAAGGAGTTGACGACGTGCAGCTATGGACACACTTATATCTTTATTTTTGGCATTTTGTCTTGCAATATTTTTCACATATTGTGTAACCTTGGTGAGAGGCAATAATGTAATATAGCCTATCAATTAGACTCCTTTTTGATGTAATCAAAAATCTTGGTTTCAATTTTAAAATAAAATTTTTGAAATCAGTTTAAAATATGTGGCGCTAGCGAAACATTCTCGAATAACACAACAACAACAACAAACAAGACTTTATTGGTCTAGAAAATGAACATACAAACAAACACAATTTGAAATTAATGACAAAGAGGTAAGCCATAACTATGGCAAGCTCTACAAATTAAAGACCAAATAAATAACACAACAACACTCAAGTCTTTATCCCACTATAGTGGGATCGGCTATATGGATCCTTTGTCACCATTATGCCCTATCTTTTTTCATAATCTCACTAATGCTCAAGTACATCATGTCTTCCTTTATAGTTTAATTCCAAGTCTTTATTGGTCTACCGGTCCCCCATTTAACATGCCTAGTTACTAAACTCTCACAACACCTAGCAGGTGCCTCTAATGGTCTCCATTGTACATGTCCAAACCATCTTAATCGAGCTTCTCACATCTTCGCTGCAATTTCCACTCTTGTCTTATCACTGATGCATTCATTCCTATTTTTATCCATTCTCGTGTCCACGCATCAACCTAAGAATTCTCATCTTCATAGCCCCCATTTTATGCTCATGTACACAATTCATTGCCCAACACTCAGAACCATAGAGCATCGATGGTCTAATTGTAGTACGGAAAAACTTGTCTTTAAGTTTTACTAGTACTTACTATCACATAAGATCCCTGACGTCTCTCCACTTTAACCAACCTTCTTGGATTCTATGTATCACATCTTTATCAAAACATCCATCTTTTTGAACTATTGATCCAAGATATGTAAAGCACTCACTGCGGGAAATATCTTTCATCAACCAACTTAATAAGGAAGTCATCCGTCCTTTTTGCACTGCTAAATTTAGGCTAGCAGGAGGAGAGCATGAAGAGGAAGGGAGATTTAACATCAAGTTCGTTGATGGGACGAAATCAATCATGGATCGAGAGAGAGGTATTGCTGACTAAACTTTGGCTCTGGAAGTACGGGGTAGGGATGGAGGTAACAGAATCTGGAAGATGGAGGGGGCTCGGCCGCAACAAGGAAGAAAAAAACGGACTCGGGGAAACTGCTGCTAGTCGGAGGGTCAAAATCGAATAGGCATGTTGGTCGGAGAAGGCTCAACAATGCATGTATGAAGTCCATGAGGTGTTGCTGAGGTAATTGAATCTTTGTCGAAGTTGGCGGTTGCAATCGGTGGAACAGGAAACTCCCAGTCGTGGTGGAACGACGGGGAAGGAATCGCCTGGGTCCAATAATACCTCTTCCGGCCGGTAGCATGCTTGGACAAGGGCCATATTGGCAAAGGGAATGAGAACTAGAGCATTTGCGACTGGAATGGGATAAATATCGGTTGGACTTCCGAAACAGAGAACGAATGCCCTAGTTCTCGCTCCCAGCATCTGATATCGCCCTCGTCTGACCATACAACTGTTGGGGTAGTCTAGCTAGACCTAGGCAATTCCTTACCTATCGTTCCATCATGCCCAGAAGTTTTGTGTTCCCAGATCCAGTCGTCGGCCTTCGCAAACATTCGACTACCCCAGTAGCACCTCATGTTCCCACTAAGGCCCCCGTCCAGGCATTGTGGAGCCTTCCATGTTGCAGTCGAGCCCGGTTTTCTCTTCCATGTTGCAGTCGAGCCCCTTCTATCTTCCAGATTCTATTACCTCCATCCTTGCCCTGTCTCTGTTGTATCTCCCACTTCCACTTCCAAAGCCAAAGTACAGTCAACCAATCCCCTCCCTCGATCCACGAATGATTTTGATGCCTCATCTGACCTAATGGTATATCTCCCTTCCTCTTCATGCGCTCCTGCAACTTTAATTTTATGGTTATACTTATTTGGCCTTTAATTTTCAAAGTTTATCATAGTTATTGCTTCCATATTTGTCATTAATTTCAAATTACTTGTTTGTGTGTTCGTTTTCTAGCTCGTGGAATATTAATTCATGTTTATTCAGCATTCTCTTGTTAGCTCCTTATGTGAGTGTGCAAGCCCTAGGACAAGTGGCGCATGGTGTTCGAGAAAATTTTGCTAGTGGCACATTTTAAACCGATCTCAAAAATTATTATTTTGAAATTGAAATCGCGATTTTATATTGCATCGCTTTTCTTCTCATCTTCTCAAGCTAGGTCAATGGTTGAGCAAGAATTCTCTCTCCCTCTTCATCTCTTGGTGAGCTAGGCTCCCATTGTATCCTCCACCATTGGGAAGGCTAGGTCAAAGAAGGGTCGAGAGATCGGTTGGGAGCGGGAGAGATCGGTTGGACTTCCGAAATAGAGAACGAATACTCTACTTCTCGCTCCCCACAGTTGATATCGCCCTCTTCTGACCATGCCACCGTCGAAGGTCTAGCTGGTCGCAGGTGACTTCTTTCCTGTTGTTACCTCGCGCCCAGAATTTCCTGTTCCACTGATCCAGTCGGCGGCCTCACAAACATTCGACTACCCCAGCAGCACCTCATGTTCCCACCAAGGCCCCTGTCCAGGCATTGTTTATTCTTATTCGGGAACCAAGCACCTTCGACTGTTACCCTCCGACCAACAGCAGCTTAGCAAAGCTTGATTTTCGCTCTCCCTGTTGCAACCGAATCCCCTCCATCTTCCAAATTTTATTACCTCCAGCCTTACGTCTCTGCCATATCTCCCACTTCCACTTCTAAAGCCAAAGTACAATCAACCATACGCCGCTCTCGATCCACGATTGATTATGACGCCTCATCAGATCTAATGGTATACCTCCCTTCCTTTTTTTGCTCTCCTCCTTCAAGTTTAATTTTATGGATATAGGTCTTTAATTTTCAGAGCTTGTAATAGTTATTTCTTACTTGTTTATCCTTAATTTCAAATTATGCTTGCTTGTGTGTTCGTTGTATAACCTGTGGAATATTAATTCATCTTTATTCAGTATTATCTTGTTAGATCCTTATGTGCGTGTGTGAACCCTAAGGACAATGGTCGCACGATGTTGTTCGAGAAAATTTCTCTAGTGACACATTTTAAACCGATCTCAAAAATTATTATTTTAAAATTGAAATCGAGATTTTAGATTACATCACTTTTTTTCTCATCTTCTCAAGCTAGGTGTAGGGTTGAGCAAGACTTCACTCTTCCTCTTCATCTCTCAGTGAGCTCGGCTACTATTGTATGATCCATCATTGGGAAGGCTAGGTCAAGGAAGGGTCGAGAGGATCCTCTTTGAGACTTCTTCCTCTCAAGATCGGGCACCCGCTTGCAATCCAAATATCATAACATCTTGGTACCAAAGTAGCATTCGAGTTCGGTCTCCGCACTTACGCAGCTTAGCCAAGTGTCACTTCTCAGTAAGTAGCTCGACAGAACATCAAGTACCGCAAATCATTCGCTCACCCAGCCACAAACGATAGACATGTTAAAGCCATTAGCCAACGTCGACCTATACCACATTTATGACGTCGACCCTACCCCAAGATCATTGTTTCGCTCTACCCCCATTCTGTATCGCACCCAGTAAAACACCAATCATGCGCCAAGACTTTCAAATCCACTCGCCCAGCTCTGAATTGCTCTCGGAAGCTCAACCACGACTCAATGCCCACTCATCAACGCCTGATTCAACTCAACAGCGCCATCGATGACCATTCCTGTATGCATGCCCCAAACTTCCCAACGACCGGCCCTCACTCTAATTGTATCTATGTAGTCGCAACTCCTCTTCCAACTAGTCCACAAATCAATGCTTACCTTTGAAGAGTTCTCAACCACTCTACAACGCTCCCCTGCCTTTTCCCCAGCTGCCTGAGTGCTCAACACTCCGAATCGATCCTCCCAGATGCTGACCTCTTCCGACACAACCTCCAGACATCTCCCACATGCCTCTACAGACCATGGACGAAGGGATTCTTACCCGCTCCCACATGCCTCTACAGACTATGGACGAAGGCATCCTTACCCTCCTCAAACTATGGATACAATGCATAAGATGATGGTCATCCAAGCTCTACAATAGTCTACATTCACTGCCCTAACTGCCCGACTTGATGGCATGCATCTGCCACCCGAGCTTGGACGCCACCACTCAACAAGTTCCACAAAGGATGGTTCATGGGACGCCATACACGGATTCCCAAATACATCGGCATGCGGGTGACAGTGTTTTGTGTTATGTGAAGCTAGATTTTTTCTCTTTTTGATGGTAAGAGCGACCCTCTGTCCTAGCTCACACATTGTGAGCACATCTTTTCCAACCACCTCATGTTGTTGGGGGATTGGATATGGTTAGCTTCGTTCCACCCGATGGGCTTCGCGAAGTTGTGGTACATCCAACCTGCCGAGAGACCCCCAATGAAAATTGGGTAACCTTCAAACATTCTTCCAATATGCGTTTTGGCCCACCTCTCTGTAGCAATTTGTGGGGGACTCATCTCTTTCAAGCAATTGGGGTCTGTCCGTCAATGATCACATAGAAAGTTTTCAAATGTTACTAGCATGTGTTGATACAGCCGAAACATCAAGTGTCTATCTTCACTACCAGCCTACAAGATCGATTGCATCTCGATGTGAAATTCCAAGCACCACGAGATCTCAACACATTCACGATCCTAACAACGTATATGTGAGAAAAGTCTCCTCATAGACAACCCACATGGCTTCATCCACGGCGGGAACAAAGGTAATCGGCAGAAGGATACCCGTCCTTTTCATTCTAGTAGACTTTCCACCCCACTCAGGGGTAAGGAACACAAGAGAACCCAGTCATCAAGCGTTGTGACAAATGGAAATAGCGGAACTATGCGCACAAAGATTTTGTTTCAACTGCAATGACCTATATACAGTGAGATGACGATGAGGAGTGTCAAGACGGCGATAGCCATGTACCCATGTCCACTCAGGCTTGTGGAAAAGCTTGATCCGCATAGAGGAGGGTGATGGTATGGGCCAACGAAGGGGTTGACAACGCATGACCATGGACCCACATTAATTACATCTTTGTTTGATATTGTCCGCTATTTGCCTTGCTTCATCCATTTCACGCATATGCTCTACCCGAAATTTTACGGGAGAGTCTTTGGCGGAGTGGTCGACACTATCCTTCTCTGGTGACGAGGCAACGAATCGGCATTAGACGACGACGTTCACATGGCATTGCAGGCGAGGACGCGAGGAGTGTTTCGGGCTTTAGGGTTTTTGCCTTCACTCCACTATAAACTCCTTCTTCTTTCTTCTTCTTTCTTCTTGTTTCTGGTGAGTTTTATTTGAGTAATGTAATATTTTGTGTTAGTGTAAACCTCTTATGTTATAGTTAGGTTTCTTTCTTGCAATAGCTAATATATTTTTCTTGTGTAAATCAGTGATTTTTGTTTCTCCTGTGCTAAGAAAAACTATCTTTACATGGTTTCTCCTTTATTTTTCAAAATTATTTGTAAAATGTTATAAATACTTATTTGTCAAATATAGTTATTTATCTGGCATTAATGTAATGTTTTGACAATCTCTCCCTCCCGACATCAATATATACATTTGAGTATATTTTATGCATTTTGTCTTACTATATTTTTCACATATTGATGTGGTTGTAATATTTTGTGCAAATTTTAAAAAAATAAATTGTGAACTCCCTCTCAATATATACATTTGATGTGGTTCCAACTCGAAGTTCTTACGCCTACAAATTTAGAGTAGATAGGTGTTCATAAAGTTAATAATCAAGTTCAAGAGTGAAAATCTTATGCGCTTGCATGACGAAACTTAGCACGAAACACTGATTCTACAAATGAATACCGAATAAATTAGATTATGGCAAATAACGATAATCAAGGATAATTTTGGAGTTCCAAGCAAGCTCGGGATTATTTAAGAGAAGAGTAAAAATACTTCAATAAATTTTAGGTTGTGAGACTAGGTGGATTTCACCAAGTAGTAACAGGCAGCGGCCGTAAGAAGCAATGGAGTTCCTTTATCATTTGTATTTCCATTCTTTTCATCCTCTATTTCAATTCCTTCAAACATGTTAAATAAAAGTCCATGTATTTAAGCCAATAAGGCCTCTCTCCTCTTATGCTCCTCCTTTAGTCCCACATCTTGGATTGTACTTAATTCTTTCTCCCTCTCTCTATAAAAGGATACCCATTGTACAATGCATGAGATATATATTGTTATGAGAATAATAAAATATTGGCTCATTTTATTCTCAAGTTAACATGGTATCAGAGTGAATCTGGTCTGTTCGCATTGATTGAGCCCGATTGAGCGTTTGCTCTCGTGTCTTGGGTCCCTCCTGCATTTTTCCTACCCGCAACCCCACCTTCCTGTGTAACTGTGCAGTCTTCGCGGTCTCCACGTGGCTCTTTTGCCCGCCTTCCGTGATTTCTAAATCCCCCCTTCCTTTTTATAAGCTCAGCTCGCAGCCCATATTCTCAACCAAAACTTACAAATCTTAAGATATGTGTTAGCTACCGCTACTACGGGAAAGAACCGAGCAATACCTGCGTGAAAATCTTCGATGCCCTAGGGGATGCGCCGTCCTCCCCCCAAATACCCAGTCATAGACTGGCTAGGCCCTCCTGGTTCGATTAGGCGGAGAATGGGACTGAACCGGATGGTTCAGTCACGCAGTTCCTTGGCCCCTTCCGATGATAGACCGCTCTGAAGCGGTTCCGGGTCGTATCATTCCAGCCATCTTCAAAAAATTGTTTGTCCTCGAGATGAAACTCGGGGTATGTCTCCTTGAGCTCGTCATAATCCACCCAAGCCCGTTCAGACTCCGCCAGGCCCTTCCAGTGAATTAGCAGTTGTACGACGGATTTCCCGTGCACGGTCTTGATCCTTGCTTCCAGAACCTTCTATGGTCTTGGCCGAACTTTACCCAGTTCTGTCACCTTCGATAAGGGGCTCACAGGTGGAGCATCCCCCTGTGCCACCTTCTAGAGCAGCGACACATGAAAGATTGGGTGGATAAGCGAATCCGCCGGAAGTTCCAAAGTGTAGGCTACGGCCCCCAACTTACCTGGGATTCAGAATAGCCCATGGTAGCAGGGTGCTAATTTCTGGTTCTTCACTCATGTCACTGACAGCTGTCGATAGGGTTGTAGCTTGAGGTACACTCACTCGCCCTCTCCCTCCTCAAAGCTTTGCTCACACCGGTGTCTGTCTGCTTGTATTTTCATGTGGTGTTGCGCCTTCTGCAGATTCTCCTTCAACTGTTTTAAGATGTTGTCACGCTTCTGCAGCGCGGACTCCACCTCTGGCATTGCGTACGACCCCTTCTCATGGTTTTGTAATGTCGGTGGTGCTCTCCCATACAAGCTCTTGAACGGCATAATCTGTGGTTGTTTGGTGGCTGTGTTATACCAGTACTCCGCACACGGGAGCCATTTACTCCATTGGTGGGGTTTGCCCGCGATGAAGCATCGCAAATATGTCTCCACGCTTAGGTTGAGGGTCTCTGTCTGCCCGCTTGTCTGGGGATGGTTGGCGGTACTCATGCGTAAGGACGTCCCCGTGAGGCGGAAAAGCTCCTTCCAAAACTTGTTAGTGAACACGGTGCCGCGATCGGAAATGATGAAAGTTTGTATCCCATGCAGTCTCACCACCTCCTGGACAAAGGCTTCCGCCACGGCCTCTGCGATGCAAGGAGGTGCTAGCGCAATAAAGTGTCCATACTTAGAAAGGCGGTCCACCACTACCAGAATGACCGACTTGCCTTGAGATTTGGGCAACCGCTCAATAAAATCCATCGCAATGCTCTCCTATGGAAGCTCTGGGATGTCAAGCGGCACTAATAACCCTGCGGGAGCGGTAGTGTCGTACTTCTGCCTCTGGCATTCCCTGCAATTCTTAACATGTCGTGCTACGTCCGCCTTCAACCCTTTCCAATACACATTCTACTTGATCCGCTGATAGGTCTGCAGCATGTTTAAGTGCCCGCAGCTAGGCGTGTCCGGAAACTCATGGAGTAGCCTCGGCCGTAATGGGGAATCTAGTGCCACCACCAAGCGTCCCTTGTAATACAAGTGGTCATTAAGGGCATGGTAGCCCGCTTCAACCCTCTTTCCTACAGCAATGTCTGTCAACATCTCATGCAACCCCGTGTCATCTAACACCTTCTGATGAACATCCTCTACTATGCCCCGGATCGGCGCTGAGATAGCAAAAATAGAACTCATGGCGGGCAGGCGCGACAACGCGTCGGCGACAGTGTTCTCATTCCCTTTTTGGTA
Source organism: Platanthera guangdongensis (assembly GCA_039583875.1). Lineage (NCBI taxonomy): Eukaryota > Viridiplantae > Streptophyta > Magnoliopsida > Asparagales > Orchidaceae > Platanthera > Platanthera guangdongensis. The sequence goes on along the minus strand of CM077159.1, from coordinate 126,430,225 downwards.
CTCGATCTCGTAGTCGTACCCCAACATCTTGGTTACTCATTTCTGCTGCTCCAGTGATGAGACCTGATGCTCCAAGAAGTATTTTAAGCTCTGGTGGTCGGTCTGTATCTTAAAGTGCCTCCCAATGAGATATGATTGTTATTTCCCCACCGCATGTAGAATCGCCAACATCTCCTTCTCATATACTGATAGCCCCAACGTCTTCCCCTGCCTTGTTGTAGTGCGTCCGCGGCCTCCCTTCCTGCATCAACACCACCTCCAAGCCAGCTCCCGACGCATCCGTTTCCACTATGAACAACTTTGCAAAGTTGGGTAGTGCTAGCACCGGGGTTGTGACTGTGGAGAAAACCTCAAACTTGTATATACTTTCTCAATAATCAAATACAAGGTATGAATACACATTTATAGGAGGGAGAAAGAGAGAAGAGATCAATATACATGATGTGGGACTAAAGAGGAGAGAAGAAGAAAACTAAATAAATGGGCTCCAACATGGGCCTCTTTACATGGGCTTTTCCAACATTCCCCCGCAAGTTGTAGCGTACAAGTCGTAGGCACCCAGCTTGGACAGGAACTGATAAAATAGGGTACTAGGTAGGGCATTTGTGAGGATATCAGCAACTTGTTTGGTACACGGAGCATGCATCAATTCTATCTTCTTCATTTGAACTTTCTTCCGGATAAAGTGACAATCCACTTAAATATGCTGTGTATAGTCGCTTGGCTGTCACATAACAGGATGGCAGGTGAGGCAAGTTTTACTCCTAGATCGGCGAGGAGACTTTCAAGCAATGTGAGCTCAGAGACAACCGATATCATCGATCGGTATTCTGCTTCAGCTGAGGATCGAGCAACCACGGCTTGTTTCTTACTCCGCCAGGTCACAAGATGACCTCCAAAATAGGTACAAAAACCACTTGGTTGACCGTCAATCATCCAAGGAACCAGCATAATCTGCATCAGAATACGCAACCAACGTTGGAGTAGAGGATGAGGTTTTGTATAACAGCCCTTGACCCGGAGCTGTTTTAAGATATCTTAAGATGTGTTTGACGGCTTGAAAGTGAGATATTCAAGGGGCATGCATAAACCAACTGACCACCCCAACAGCAAAGGATATACCTGGTCTTGTGATCGTTAGGTAGATCAATTTTCCAACAAGTCGTCGATAGTATTCCGGATTTTGGAGAGGAAGATCTGTTTCAGAAGCATGTGCACATAGCTTATGATTTGCATCCATCAGAGTAGTAGTGGGTTTGCATCCAGAATAGCCAGCATCTTGAAGGAGATCCAGATAGTACTTCCGTTGGGAGAGGACAAGTCCATCCGGACGTCTCGCGATCTCAAGACCAAAGAAGTATCGAAGATGCCCCAGATCTTTTGTTTGAAAGACGGAGCTAAGGTGTTGTTTGACCGCTTGGATTCCCTTTGAATCATCTCCAGTGATTAAGATGTCATCAACATATACTAATAGAAGAACCGTTCCAGTTGCCCGATGTCGAGTGAACAGAGAGAAGTCTGCTGAGCTTTGAGTAAAGCCGACTTCCCGAACTGCCTTACTGAACCTGTCGAACCATGCCCGAGGGGATTGTTTGAGACCATAGATGAACTTCTTAAGATGACAAACTCGGGACTCCCCCGTGGTCTCAAACCCGGGAGGTTGTTGCATGTAGACTGTTTCCTGAAGGTCGCCGTTCAGAAACGCATTCTTGATATCCAGTTGATGTAAGGATCATTGGCGATGCACAGCCACGGAGAGGAGGACACGAACGGTGTTGAGCTTGGTTACTGGAGAGAATGTTTCCTCATAATCGAGACCTTGTTGTTGGGTGAAGCCACAAGCCACCAAGTGGGCCTTCAAACGATTAATTGTCCCATCATGAGCATGTTTGAGAACAAAGACTCATTTACACCCAACAGGTGTCTGACCGGTAGGTAGAGGTACCAGGTTCCATGTCTGGTTGGCCCAGAGAGCAGTCATTTCTTCTTTCATGGCCGGCCGCCAGCCAGGATGTTGGAGAGCCTCCTGCACAGAGTTAGGTTCAGAAATCGAGGATAATGAATTGCCAAAAGTTTGAAGACGTGGGGATAGGTGATGTAAGGATACATAATTCGTCATGGGATGAGCGGCGGATTCTGGTGTCGGACCAGCAGATCGCGGAGCGTCAGAGGTCGAAGCCGGCTGCATTGGGGCAACGGAGCCAGGATGGTGACGAGTGTAAACATGTATAAGAGGCGGCTTGGAAAGAGTGGGAGCCTGGTCATGAATTTTTGGTGGTCGAGGAGTGATAACAGGAATGACAGGTCGTAGGATGTGTGGTGGTAGAGGTGTTGGATCTGGAGCAGAGAAGAAAGGAAGATCCTCCTGAAAGGTAACATCAGCAGAAACAGTCACCTTGCGGGTCGCAGGAGAATAGTATACGTAGCCTTTCTGAGTTCGAGAATAGCCAACGACGATGTGTTTGGCCACCCGTGGATCCAACTTGTCTGTGCATGGACCAAGAATGTGAACATAGAAAGTACAGCCAAAGGTGCGGGGTGTGAGAGAGAATGTCAGAGTAGAGGGGAACAGGAGGCTGAACGGAGTGGCATTGTGGAGTATGGGGGAAGGGAGACGGTTAATCAGATATCATGTCGTCGAAAGCGCAAAGTTCCAATACTTTTTGGGAACCTGCGTTTGAAGCATGAGAGAGCGAGCAACATCGAGCAGATGTCGATTCTTACGTTCGGTGACCCGGTTTTGTTGGGGAGTATAGGCACACGATGTTTGGTGAATGACCCCAAATTCAGATCAAAGGTTCGCAAATTTGTGGCTAGTGTATTCGCGAGCATTATCGGTGCGAAGAGTTTTGATGTTCGTGGAGAATTGTGTGCGGGTCTCAAGGAGGAATGCCCGAAAGACACGGGGAAGCTCGGAGCGATCACGAAATAAATACAACAACGTCATCCGAGAATAATCATCAAAAAAAGTTAAAAAATAGTGATGCCCAGAAATGCTAGTGATTTTGTACGGACACCAAATATCGGAGTGTACTAAAATAAAAGGAACAAAGATCTGAGTACAATGAGATGAAAAAGATGAAGAGATACATCTGAAAAGGAGGAAGAGATACATCTGGTAGAGACTTCTGAAGGACTGGTAAATGGGCATTCCCAAGACGCTGATGCCAATCGACGGAGGAGACGGAAGAGAGGATAGTAGGAGAGTCATCAAGAAGGTAGAGCTCATTCTGCAGTCGTCTCTTACCAACGATATTCCGCGTCTGTCGATCCTGTATCAGAAAAGAATATGTAGAGGTTACATAGCAATTTAAATCAGCAGTGAGGCGACCAACAGAAAGTAAATTAAAATGGGAGCCCGGAACATGAACAGCAGAGCGTAGAGATAGAGAAGAAGTGAGAGGGACATCAGCAGAGCAGGAGACCGAAACATTGTCCCCACTGGCCACTGTGATACACTTAGGATGAGGAGAATCCAGGTACTGATGTGGCCGCAGGGAGATGATGTGGTGAGTGGCACCTGAATCCACTATCCAGCGCGGACTAGTGGAGAGACAAGCGATACCTTCATGTGAGATGGAGGCAACGGAGACAGGTGGGCGACTGAGCAGACCATGAAATTGTTAGAGATGAAGTCGGACCTCTTCAAGATCAGTACGAGTGACAGATGAGTCGTTGGCGGCAACAGCGGCAAGTGGACGAGGAGGAATTCCATGCTTGCGGTAGCAAATGGCCTCAAGGTGGTCGTCCTTACCGCAGAATGAACACTTAGGTCATGGCCGGCCTCCCCGACCTCTGCCCCGAGAACCAGAACGTCCCCCACGAGCAGGAGGGAAAGGAAGTAAGGGCGCAAAAGTTTGCTGAAGGAGGGTCGGTGATGGAGGTCCAGAACTGTCACGAGGTGGTGAGACCTTGAGCAACATGTAACACACATCAGATAGTGACGGAGTAGCAGCAGAGGAGAGGATCTGAGCCCGAACTCTCTGAAGATGAGGCGGGACACGAGTCATCATCATGGCAACACCGACGACTTCTTTTTGAGCACGTTGGGCAGCAAGATCCATCGTAGGAGGTTGATGTTGAATTCAGGCTTCAACCAGGGTCTTGGCCCGAGCAACAAAGGAGGTGAGGTCGGAGGCCCCGCCAACGTCAAGAGTCTGAAGATCAGTGATGATGTCATACAGGTGCTGGAGACTATCTTTGCTAGAATAGAGAGAATGGAGCTCATCCCACATCGCCTTAGCCGTTTCGTGATACATGGTCATACGATAAGGTTCGTCATCAAGGGAGTTGAGGAGCCACGTCTGAACTCGACCATCGTTGCGCAAACAGTCTTCAGTAGGAGCAGCGGGAACAGCTTGGGTCAAGTGATGTAGAAAACCTTTGGACTGAAGAACGCGACGAACAGAGTGCACCCACTCCACAAAGTTCTTCTTCCCGGCTAAAGAAATAGTAGTGATCCGCAATTCATCCCGGAGTTCAGGGGCAATGGTCGGGCAGTCTGCAAGAGAGGAAGCCGCCTGTCCGGTAGAATCAAAAGAAGACCCCATGTCCAGGCAGTCAGAAGGCTAGATCGGCGGCAAGAAGATCAGCGGCTAGAGAGGAGACCGCGCGAGCAGATCGGGCGATCAAAATAGCGAGCAGAAAGAAGCCGCGCGAGAAGACCACACGGTCTCGGTGACAACACAGCAGCGACAAGGAAAGAAGAGGCCGCGACCAAAATGCGGAGCGGTTAGAGAGAAGCCGCCGCGACTAGAGAACAGGAGAAGCTGCACGGTCACAGTGAAAACACACCAGCGATAAGGAAGATGTTGCGACCAATATGCGGAGCCCGCGGCAGAGAGGAGAAGCCGCAACGATTAGAGAAGTCGCAGCGACTAAGCAGCGAAGAAACCGCGCTAGAAGACCGCACGGTCACGGTGGCAACACACTAGCGGCAAGGAAAGAAGTCGCGACCAAGATGCGGAGCCCACAGCGGTTAGAGAAGTCGCAGCGACAAGCGAAGTCGCGGCGAGAATAGAGAGAGTACTGAGGCAAGAAGGCGGGTAGAAAAGGAGAGCGGCGAGAAGGCGAGGACTTGGCGGTAAGGCGGGTAGACAGGAAGAAACCGCGCGGTTAGATGGGAAAAGGGGAAAGGGACCCACCGGAGAGAGAGAGTTATAAAAGGGTAAAGAGAAAGATGAAGAACGGGAGGTGGAAGCCACGAGAGAAAGAGCAGGAGGAGCGGTTAGATAGGACTTAACCGCACAGGAGGCAGCGGTTAGATACGGACTAAACCGCACAGAATGCCGCGGTGAGAAAAAGGCTTAACCGCATAGGAAGCCACGGTTAGAAAAAGGTTAACCGCTTGGAGGGCCGATTTCCCTCTGATACCATGTGGAGAAAACCTCAAACTTGTATATACTTTCTCAATAATCAAATACAAGGTATGAATACACATTTATAGGAGACAGAAAAAGAGAACAGATCCTTATACATGATGTGGGATTAAAGAGGAGAGAAGAAGAAAACTAAATAAATGGGCTCCAACATGGGGCTTTTTACATAGGCTTTTCCAACAGTGATCATGGCCTCTTTTAGTGTCTAGAATGCGAGCTCTGCTTCTTGTCCTCAATCAAACTTTCCCTTTTGCAGTAATGCAGTGAGCGGCTTAGCGATCTTCCCGTAGTTCTTCACAAACTTTCTGTAGTAGCTTGTCAGTCCCAGAAATCCTCTCAACATCTTGACATTGGAGGGCGTGGGACGTGGGTCACTCCATCATGCTCTGGATCTTCTGAGGGTCCGGTCGCACCCTTTCTCTATTCACTAAGTGGCCCAAATACTCTACCTCTTGTTGTCCGAAAGAGCACTTCGATCTCTTTACATACCATTTTTGCTCCTTGAGGATTTGCAACACAATCCGCAAGTGTTCCTCGTGAGCCTCCAAGCTTGGACTGTATATGAGGATGTCATCAAAGAAGACCAACACAAATTTCCGCAATCAACTCCCGAAAGTTTTGTTCATGACTACTTACAAGTTTGACGGCACAATCGTCAGCCCGAAAGACATCACTTGGAATTCGTAGTCCCCTCCGTGTGTTTTAAATGTCGTCTTTCCCACGTCCCCCTCTTGCATGTGGATCTGATGGTACCCCGACCGCAAATCTAACTTCGTGAAGTATTGAGCCCCTTGCAGTTCATCCAAAAGCTCGTCAATGACCGGGATCGGAAATTTGTTTTTAACGATGTCCCGGTTGAGTGCTTTGTAGTCTATGCAGAACCTTCAGGTTCCGTCCTTCTTTTCAACCAATAGGATCGGAGAAGAAAACGAACTGGTGTTGTGGTGTATGGCCCCCTCCAGCAGCATTTCCCGGACACATCTTTCAATCTCCCCTTTCTGTATGTGAGAGTACCTGTAAGGCCAGACACTGGTGGGCTCCGAAACCTCCTTGATCGGGATTTGGTGGTCGCATGCCCGCGGCGGAGTCAACCCCCTCAGTCTCTCGAAGACCTCTTCGAACCTTTCCATGACCGCCTGCAATCTCTCTGGAACACCTTCCTTTTGACCCTCTGGTCCTCCCGCTAGGACCAAAGCCATAGGGTAGTCCTGCTCGACCCATTTTTGCATGTATAAGACGGTGGCTTCCTTCACCATCGGTCCTGCATTACTCTGTGGCTTGTGTGTCTTTCCCTCATATGTGAACTCCATGTTATGTTTTCTCAATCTGATGCAGCCCGAGTCGCCTCGTTTTTATTATTTTTATCGCACATGTCTTTTATTATTGTAGCGCACGTTTTCGCGCATTTTTTGGATTATTGTGTAGCGTAGAGTTGTATTGCGCGTGTTATGAGCGCTTGTGTTAATTTTGTATCTCGCATGTTGTTCGCACAATTTTTGATTGGCTCGTTGGTGTGACCGGCCAACGAGACCCTAAATGCATAGGTCTGGTGATGTAGGAGGTAGGTTAGTTTAGGGCAAGCTTACAGTAATCAACTATTTCAATGTCATTCTATTCCTAGCCATTAAAATGAATCTCATGATGTGTGCCAATATTAAAAGAAATCTCAAACCCTAATTCCTCACTATAAAAACAAACCCTTCCCCATAGTTAATAGCGGGCTGGAAATTGAAACTGACGAATCATTTTTGATTTCGTCGATTTCCCCTCCAGCGCCGCCTAGCACCCGTCGGAATCGCTCGACGCCACCTTCCCCTCCCTCGACTGCTAGCAGCGCCGCCCCTAGAGGCCCTACCAAGGGTTGTCGCCCCTTCCTCCAGTGTGCGGTCCTTCGTAGTCGACCTCGACAACTCTTCTGACGCTTCCTAATCGACGGAGCCTTCGACGCCACTCTCCCTCCCCGTCCAGCTCCGGCGCCGCCTGGGAAGGCCTCGTCTGCCTCTTATGTCGACGCTGCAGTGTTCCTAAGGTTCCGGCAACAGCTCTGGCCGCTCCTACAGCCGAAACCTGCGACACTTTTGTCTTTCCCCCTTCTTCTAGACGCACGAACCTACTTCTCCAGCCCTCGCCACTGTCGCCAGCACTGTTCCGTTCCCGGTGACCACTAGTAGAGCTCCAGCAGTCCTTCCTCTGCCTTCCTCCGGCGGATTCAGCTTCCTCCAGCAAACCATCGAGCTTCCAGCCACTGTCTCTTCCCTTCTTCCTCTGTTTGGTGAAATCATGCCCGAACCCGAGCCCTATGGTATACCTCTAATCTTCCTCATTTGCAAACTTTAGTAAATTTTAATGCCTATATTATAAATGAGTAGTTTATTATTATGAGTTTGCCCTACTAATCGTATCTCCTGATCACTGTTGTTTTTGTTACACGTGCATGCCACCAATTAATTCTAGTGCCTGTGGAATGAAGGCTCATGACGCTAATACATTTGTGTGGTAGCCTTGCGAGTGTTTGCGACGCTTAGGGTCGTTTTATTCGTTAGAAATATCTCGTGAGTGCCTCTCGCGCCGCTTTAATTTTAATAGGTCGCATTTATTATTTTCAAAACTACAGCCCTAGATTTTAGATCACATCAGTTTGGTGTGGCTGCTGGGATTATTGATGCAACCCGCGTCGCCTCGTTTTTATTCTTTTATCGCACATGTCTTTTATTATTGTAGCGCACGTTTTCGCGCATTTTTTGGATTATTGTGTAGCGTAGAGTTGTATTGCGCGTGTTATGAGCGCTTGTGTTAATTTTGTATTGCGCATGTTGTTCGCGCAATTTTTGCTTGGCTCGTTGGTGTGACCGGCCAACGAGACCCTAAATGCATAGGTCCGGTGATGTAGGAGGTAGGTTAGTTTAGGGCAAGCTTATAGTAATCAACTATTTCAACGTCATTCTATTCCTAGATATTAAAATGAATCTCATGATGTGTGCCAGTATTAAAAGAAATATCAAACCCTAATTCCTCCCTATAAAAACAAACCCTTCCCCATAGTTAATAGGGGCTAGAAATTGAAACTGACGAATCATTTTTGATTTCGTCGATTTCCCCTCCAGCGCCGCCTAGCTCCCGTCGGAATCGCTTGACACCTTCCCCTCCCTCGACTGCTATCAGCGCCGCCCCTAGATACCCTACCAAGGGTTGTCGCCCTTTCCTCCAGTGCGCGCGTCCTTCGTAGTCGACCTCGACAACTTGTCCGACGCTTCCTAATCGACGGAGCCTTCGACGCCACTCTCCCTCCCCATCCAGCTCTGGCGCCGCCTAGGAAGGCCTCGTCTGCCTCTTATGTCGGCGCTGCAGTGTTCCGAAGGTTCCGACAACAGCTCTGGCCGCTCCTACAGCCAAAACCTGCGACAATTTTGTCTTTCCCCCTTCTTCCAGACGCACGAACCTACTTCTCCAGTCCTCGCCACTGTCGCCAGCATTGTTCCGTTCCCGGTGACCACTAGTAGAGCTCCAGCAGTCCTTCCTCTGCCTTCCTCTGGCGGATTCATCTTCCTCCAGCAAACCATCGAGCTTCCAGCCACTGTCTCTTCCCTTCTTCCTCTGTTTGGTGAAATCGTGCCCGAACCCGAGCCCTATGGTATACCTCTAATCTTCCTCACTTGCAAACTTTAGTAAATTTTAATGCCTATATTATAAATGAGAAGTTGATTATTATGAGCTTGCCCTACTAATCGTATCTCCTGATCATTGTTGTTTTTGTTACACGTGCATGCCACCAATTAATTCTAGTGCTTGTGGAATGAAGGCTCATGACGCTAATACGTTTGTGTGGTAGCCTTGCGAGTGTTTGCGACGCTTAGGGTCGTTTTATTAGTTAGAAATATCCCGCGAGTGCCTCTCGGGCCGCTTTAATTTTAATAGGTCGCAATTATTATTTTCAAAACTAGAGCACTAGGTTTTAGATCACATCAGTTTGGTGTGCCTGCTGGGATATCTCACTCCTATTGTGGGATAGCCGAGTGTCGGTCGTTTCAAAATCTTAAGTTTAGTTTTACGTTTAAAAAATGGGTGATTTAGAAGCGCGCATTAAGGCTTTGATGAAAGATGTTGAGTGTGTCACTGCTGACGTCCGACAAAATCTGCGTGGGTTGTGCACCTCTATTCACAACCTGGAGGTGACAACGCGCGCATATTATGCTGCTCCTGCATACCTTCCCACTTCTCACGTAGTGGAACCCGAGGTTAGGTGTCTCGTTAGTCCTCCACATCTCCCCAGTTTCATGACGATCCCTTTAGCTCCACCGACCCCCACTGTGACGCTCAATTCAGTCGAGGCTATTCTTCTGGAGCCCCTGCTCCCGGAAGGAAAATTTCCTCCTATCTTTATCACCCCGACTGATGTCGTGACTCCACATGTCTCCACTACAGCACTTCCTTCAGTCGAGGATGGTCTTCCTGAGCCCCTGCTACAGGAAGAAGAATTCTCTCCTATTTTATTCACTCCGGCTGAAGTTGTGTCTCCACTTGTCTCTGTTTTAGCACCCCCTTCGATCGAGGATGTTATTCCCGAGCCCCTGCTCCAGGAAGATGAGTTCTTCCCTCCTCATTCCTTCCTCCCGATTGACATGGTGTGCCCAATTTCCCCTACTGACTCACATTCTTCAGTGGTCGAGTTGTTCTCGAGGCCCCACTCCAGGGAGGACTTACTCGTGATGTGTCACTCACCTCGGATGACACTTCATCGCTTTCTCTTCTCCCAGAGGAGTTGGTTAGTGATGAGGCCCTCATCTTGGGTGACACAGACTCGTGTGTCTTACGTCCTGACGATCTTAGCACACTACCTCCACAAACTCTTGAGCCCACAAACATTGTGTTTGGTGGTCCCTCACCTGTGGCACTCGAGTCACCACCCTCCATTGATTTTATTTTTGGCAAGCACACCTTTAGTTCACATCACTTCCCTTTGATTGTAGGCGCGTATGTTGAGCCACCACATCACTATCATTCGAGCGCGGACACTTCTAGGTTTAGCAGTCTTGAGGGAGTCGAGACAACACTTAGATTTTTTACTCTCCATCGGGACACCCGCTTCAAAGGATTTTTATGGAAAGTTTTACACTCCAAATTTGGGATCTGTCTAAAATTTTGTGACTCGAGTGGAAGCTCATCGTGTGAAATCATGACGATAGACGATCCTGGTCTAGCAGACGTCGTAGGTGTCTATCGGACGAGAGTATGTTGCGTTATGAGTTACTGATTCCACGGGCTGATTCCACTTGCTTCCTGTTTCCCCTACTGCCACATGTTTTCCCCACACACCGTCCCTGTCATCCTCTGAAAGCTCTAATAATTACTGTTTATTTAAATATTTGGCATGAAATTTTGACTAATGGATTGCGAGCTTTTAGGGGGAGAGGTTACTTGCAGGATTTGGGTCGCAGCCATGGCATCAACAGGACAGTATGCAACATCTCTTCGATCGACACTTGGACTTTCTACTTGCACGTTACAACGAGTCTCATCGGGGTCGAGCTCTTTCAACTCCGAGAGAATTGATGTAACCCGCGTCGCCTCCTTTTTATTATTTTTATCGCACATGTCTTTTATTATTGTAGCGCACGTTTTCGCGCATTTTTTGGATTATTGTGTAGCACAGAGTTGTATTGCACGTGTTATGAGCGCTTGTGTTAATTTTGGATCGCGCATGTTGTTCGCGCAATTTTTGCTTGGCTCGTTGGTGTGACCGGTCAACGAGACCCTAAATGCATAAGTCCGGTGATGTAGGAGGTAGGTTAGTTTAGGGCAAGCCTATAGTAATCAACTATTTCAATGTCATTCTATTCCTAGCCATTAAAATGAATCTCATGATGTGTGCCAATATTAAAAGAAATCCCAAACCCTAATTCCTCCCTATAAAAACAAACCCTTCCCCATAGTTAATAGCGGGCTGGAAATTGAAACTGACGAAAAATTTTTGATTTCGTCGATTTCCCCTCCAGCGCCGCCTAGCTCCCGTCGGAATCGCTCGACGCCACCTTCCCCTCCCTCGACTGCTAGCAGTGCCGCCCCTGGATGCCCTACCAAGGGCTGTCGCCCCTTCCTCCAGTGTGCGCGTCCTTCGTAGTCGACCTCGACAACTCGCCTGACGCTTCCTAATCGACAGAGCCTTCGACGCCACTCTCCCTCCCCGTCCAGCTCCGGCGCCGCCTGGGAAGGCTTCGCCTGCCTCTTATGTCGGCGCTGCAGTGTTCCTAAGGTTCCGGCAACAGCTCCGGCCGCTCCTACAGCCGAAACCTGCGACACTTTTGTCTTTCCCCCTTCTTCCAGACGCACGAACCTACTTCTCCAGCCCAAGCCACTGTCGTCGGCACTGTTCCGTTCTCGGTGACCACTAGTAGAGCTCCAGCAGTCCTTCCTCTGCCTTCCTCCGGCGGATTCAGCTTCCTCCAGCAAACCATCGAGCTTCCAGCCACTGTCTCTTCCCTTCTTCCTTTGTTTGGTCAAATCGTTCCCGAACCCGAGCCCTATGGTATACCTCTAATCTTCCTCACTTGCAAACTTTTGTAAATTTTAATGTCTATTTTATAAATGAGTAGTTGATTATTATGAGCTTGCCCTACTAATCGTATCTCCCGATCACTGTTGTTTTTGTTACACGTGCATGCCACCAAATTATTCTAGTGCCTGTGGAATGAAGGCTCATGACGCTAATACGTTTGTGCGGTAGCCTTGCGAGTGTTTGCGACACTTAGGGTCGTTTTATTCGTTAGAAATATTCTGCGAGTGCCTCTCGCGCCGCTCTAATTTTAATAGGTCGCAATTATTATTTTCAAAATTACAGCCCTAGGTTTTAGAACACATCACAATCATTCGTAACCGCAGCTGTCGCAGCCACTGCACCCCCAAGACAACGTCGGATCCCCGAACAGGTACTATGTACAGGTCCACCAAGCATCTGAACCCATGTATCGTGAGTGGCACCCTCCTCACAGCTCCCATACATTGCAAAAGGTTCCTGTTCGCCACAAGCACCTTGAACACCTTACCCTAAGTTGGTGTGATGGCTAACTTCCTGGCTACCTCGGTGTTGATGAAGTTGTGGGTGCTCCCACTGTTAACAAGTATGGACACCCTCTGGTCGGACACCTTCCCCTTCATCCGCATCGTGGAGGGTTGCCCTCCCCCTTCTAAAGTGTGAACAGAAACTTCAATTTCCTCCAACTCGAGGACCTCCCCCTCCTCGGGCATGCTGTCCTTGTGGGTATCCGGCCCATCCTCCTGCAGCATGTAAACTTGAATCACCTTACACTTGTGCCCAGGAACAAATTGCTCGTCACATGTGTAGCACAGCCCCTTGGCTCGTTGATCCTACATCGCTTCCCACAACAATCGCTTCACCGCTGCCTCCTTTCGGAAAGACAAGCTATTGGTTCCTTTGGTCGTGTCCTTGGGCATTCCTTGTTCTCCTTCCTTGCTGCCCCAACGGTAGGTTGCGGTCGTCTTGCGTCTCCCCAGTTTCTCCTCCTGTAGTCGGGCCATTCTGATGGCTTGTGCTAGGCTCCTGGGTTGAAATGTATACACCTCGTCGTTGATTTTCTCCTTAAGTTTGGCAATAAAACACCCCAGAAGCACCTTTTTTGACCATTGCACCCGATTTGCCAACCTCTCGAACTCCTTTTGATACTCATTGATGGTCTCTGTCTGTCTCAGCTTGTTCAGCATCATATTGAAGTCCTCATACTCAGTCGGCCCAAACATCGTGATGAGTCCATCGCAGAATTCCTCTCACGTGGGGTAGGGTCGCTGCTTTCTCCACAAGATCAACCACTAGTATGTATCTCCTTCCAAGTGAAAAGAGGCGATGTGCACCCACTGTTGCCTGGGAAGCTCCTAGTACTCAAAAAATATCTTGGCCCTCCCAATACACTCTAGTGGGTCTCCGTTTTTGTACTTCGGAAACTCCATCCTCGTCAATCGGGGTTGTACTGGTGGACGGTGTTGTTGCGGCGGCCGTCTCTCCGGAAAATCTGGATGTTGTCCCCAACCTTGATTTCACGGTCCCCCATTATCCTTTGCATATGGTGGTCGATGTCTTCCTCTACCTTGCATGATGGGTCCCCCGGCCCCAGTGGTCCTCTGTTGGTGGCTCTCCTTTCCCTTTGTGTGGTGTTCGAACGCCCCCGCGTCTTCTGGGGTCGGTACCATTGCTTCCTTCTCGATTCCCGCAACTCACATGTGGCTGCCAATATAACTGACCTCCTCCCCTTGTTATCTCGGTGTCGCGCTGGTTCCTGAAATCCTCCCGCTAAACCATCAGTGACTGCTGCAACTGGTAGAAGCCCACCGGGTCTCGGGCGGGGCCGCCGAAGCCTCCAAAACCCTCATCGAGCCCCCAATTACCGTGCGGCGGTTGCCCCTGGGCTCACTGGCCAGGTACGACGGGTGCCTGAGCCCCGCAGAGGTCGTCGACCCCGGCGTCTGGTGCAAGCAGCGAAATTCCAGCAGCCTTCCTTCCGTCGGTCGAGGATTCCCCCGAGCCGTTGAGCTCGACCACGCCTTCAATCACCGGCCACTTGTCGCGATCTGGAGCCCGCTCGATGCGGCCTAACTGCTCCCCGAGGGCCAATGACGCCTCTAGGAAAGCCGCACGGGAGCGTTCCTCGCCCGCGCTGATCTTCTGTGACAGCTCTTCATTCAACGCTTCCAGGAGATCGTGAAGGCCCTGTTGCCCTTCTTTCAGCGTCGTGATGCGCAAACCGTGGGTTGCCATGACTTGTGATGGAGGAGAAATCCTCTGATATCAAATGTTCGCTACCGCTACTGCTACGGGAAAGAACCGAGCAATACCTTCGTGAAAATCTTTGATGCCCTAGGGGATGCGCCGCACTGCCCCCCAAATACCCAGTCGTAGACCGGTTGGGCCCACCCGGTTCGATTAAGCAGAGAGTGGGACTGAACCGGATGGTTCAGTCACGCGGTTCCGTGGCACCTTCTGATGATAGACTGCTCCGAAGCAGCTCCGGGTCGTACCAATATGTGAAAGAACTAAGAAAAGTGTACTAAGAATTTTCATCAATGGACACATTCGTAGGTCTGAGAATGTCAAGTTTGGTTGCTTCTCGCAGAATTGTAGACAAACATTACCAGAACCTTTATCAACTAAGAAGATGCAAATCACATTAAAAATGGTGTAGCAAACTATATCCTAACAAGGTAAATTCATAAAAGCATTCAACAATGATCAAGACCATATACCTCAACCAGAGCAACTAATCCAAGCTTTTGACAAATTTTAGTCATGTACTTTATGTCAAGGTCAGGCAGTATAGCAGCAATTAAAAGAATTGCATCTGCTCCTTTTGATCGAGCATAAAAAATTTGCCAGGCATCAATAATAAACTCCTTGCAGAGAAGCGGGCACTGCAAAATATTCTCTGACTTAGCATATAGTATAATAATGATAGACATGGCTGATGACGGAACTGAAAGAAGTGCCAAAACAAAAGCAGAAAAAAAACAGAATATAGTTGAGTAACAAAACCTTGACTCCAGCTCTCCTAACAGCCTCCAAATTCTCAAAGCTTCCCTAGAACAAAAAAAAATCAATAAAGATAATTGACAAATAGATCATAGGATATGGGTCTGCCACTGAAAACTTGTTAAACAGTAATATATAATATCCAATGGAGATAATCACCTGAAAATACTTTTCATCAGTCAAAATACTTAGACATGCTGCCCCATTTTTCTGATAAGTTTGAGCTATTTGAACCTGTCAAAATACTTAGACATACTTAGACATGCTAGGTTCATTTCAGTTTTGAGGAAACATCAACAGAGAGGATGATGTTTTCAAAATATCAGCCGTTGATTAACATTAAAAAAACAGTTTCGAGTTAAGAAGTAGGTAATAATGAATATTCTAGACAATAATTGCAACATTTTTTTGTGCACAACAATCCATTCAACATCGCCAGCATGATTATGGCTTTATAAAACTGACTTTTTAAATGATATTGTAAGCAATGTTGTCAAGATCGAGATCTTACCTAAGATCGGTCGGCAGTGGTAAGATGGTAAAACGTGGGATCGACACGAAACGGTAAGATTTTACTTAGCATACAAAAATAAATAAATCTAATTTATATATAAATATATGTAGTAGATCAATAATCATAAAGCAATATATATAAAAGAAAAGTTCAACTGCATTTTAAATAATAATAGTAGTCCCTTTATCTGATTCAAAAAAAGTCATCTTCGTCGCCTTCATCTATCCCAAGATCTTATTCTCCTCCTTCTATGTGAGCAGCTACCTCTTCAACATCTGAAGGCTCTATCTCAAGATCTTCTTCATCATCTTCATCGGCAACAATCCACTCGTTATCGGATGGAATATCATCAAAATTATATTTCTGAGTTTTCTTCAACTTGTTATTGGTCAAACGAGAATTCGTCATCACAAAGACAACATCATTCATTCTCTTTTGCTTCAAACGATTTCTTCTTTTTGTGTGTACCTAGAAAAAAATTAATTAGTATACAATAATTTTGGTGATAAAAAAAATTTAATAAATTGTAACTATACCCTTTCAAATGCACTCCAGTTTCGCTCACATCCAAAAGAACTACATGTCAAGCTCAATACACGTTTTGCAAAATTTTGTAGCTCCAGATGTTCTTCTCCATAAGAATCCCACCATGCCGCCGGAGTCTTGATATTAATACCAGTTTTGGCTACTATAGAGCCAAAGAATTTTTTTTTGATTCTTAAAATCCTCCAATTGGCCATCAATCTTTGAAATTTCATCAATATCTCCCCTGATCATTCTTTTTAAACAATCATATAGTCCTCGCTTCACCTCATAATCAGCTTTAAATGACGGACTATAGTGAAATTAAGGGTTTAGATAATAGCCTGCAGCATGTAATGGTCTGTGCAATTGTTTGTCATATCGAGCATCAGTCACATCCCAAACTGATTGATAACTAATCATCACAAATAATAGAATTCGTATATAAGAAAAAAATCGCATATCTATAAGACTATAATACTTACAAAAAAGAAACTAATTGACTTACAATTTTTGCACACCATTAAAGGCATGAGCAATGTGTTCTTTTGTTCGATCCATTTCCTCATATATATCTCATAGCAGGCTTCTCATCAGAATCAACCAAACGAAACACCTTCATTAAGGGATAAGCACCCTTCAAACAAATGACAATATTCTTCCAAAAATCTTTATCCATCACCACTTACTCAATTACCTTTCCTTCACTTGAACATGCAGATCGGCTAGCTTTCCATTCATTTGAATTGAACATTATTATCAAAGCAAGTTTATTCTCATTAAGGCAGCTCAAAGTTAAGTATGAAGTGGCGAAACGTGTCATTGCCGGTCTTACCAAATCTCTGTCTTTAGTGAAGGTTTTCAATACAGATATGAGGGATGTTCTGGAATAAATATATGTCGTGATTCTCTTTGCTTTAGGAATTGTATCATGATGCACTTGTATCTTCTTCTCAAAATCCTCTAGCATCAAATCAATACAATGAGCAGCACATGGAGTCCAATATATCTTTTCCTCTTTAACATTAACATTTCTCCAGCGGCTTTGTAATTTGCAGTGTTGTCCGTCACCACCTGGACAACATTCTCTTCACCCACCTCATCAACAATATCATCAATCATCTTGAAGACATTTTTTGCTATTTTGGATATATGAGATACATCAATGGACTTTAGAAATATAGTTCCCACTGAACTATTCACTAAGAAATTGATCAATGTTCTCTTTTTATCAGTCCATCCATCTGTCATTATAGTACATCTCATTTTCTTCCAATGAGCTCTATGTTCTGAAATATTTTTCATAGTCTGTTGATATTGTTGCTTCAGATAATTTACTCTGATATCATGATATGATGAAGGCTTAAAACTCAAGCAATGTCTTGATATAGATTCACACATCTTATGAAATTCTTCACTTTTTACCACATTGAATGGTAAAGTGTTGTTGTAGATGAATGATGTTATATCATTGCATGCTTCTTCATGCAATCCCTTCTTGAAAATTGAATTGATGGTACTTTGAGTTGTACTTGCTCCACTTCTCTTAAAAAGTCCAGTTGAGCTTCTACCTTCCCCTTTCCTCTTCCAATCTCCAACATCCACTTCCTCTTCCACATGGGGGATTGTTTTCTTCAATAACCTTTCTTGCAACACAACAACATTCTCGCATATCTCTTTCTTCACTTCTGCAGGAACAGCTCTACATGCTCCAACGTCTTTTTGAGTACCCGAAAAATGATGCTTCAATCTATAAATTCCCCCAGTCACTGTTTTCTCACAAAATTTGCACTTTATTTTTCTTGCATCTTCTTCAACTGGGATGTCATACTTCCATCCAATATCACTCTTTCTTGCAGGAGAATTTTTGCCCGTTTTAGACCCTTTGTTAGCGGTGGCAGGAGCATTGCTACTCCCAACTGCACTACCTGAAGCACCACTTGAAGTCATTTTTAACTGCGTACTCAATACAAATCAAACCATAAGCACATGAAACAAAAAAAATATTCAAGCATACACTAATTTAATAACTTGCATAAAAGTACATCAACTTTCATAAGCAATATTCACACAAAAGAAACTAGAAAATCAACAAATTAATGTTTTCATGTCCTTTTTTATTCAAGATGTGCAGGATTATCCTTCATCTTCTTATTGTGCCACTGAGAATTCTCCAATAGAGAACATTGAGGTATGTCATAAACGTCGAAAGTTGTCTCCAGTGGAGAACATTGACGTTGCTGCACAGGGTGATACTTTATCTGCACTGGATAGAGCTGATTGCTCTACCTCTACTTCATATAATGGAGCAAGTTGTACAAATACACTTGGTTTAAAAGTAAGGTTACATTCTAATGGAATGACAATGAATTCTCAAAGAAGTTCAAATGGCTGGATTTCCATAAGTTCAAATGGCTGAATTCTCAAAGAAGTTTCATAAGAGAACTCAAATATCTAGCCAAGAAAAGTTGACCGTGCAAGCAACCTGTCCGATCCATTTGCATTTGATGAGCACTTAGGACCATCAAAGTGAGAACAATAAAGAGGAGAAAACTACTATTTGTAGTCAAGCTTAACAGAACAGCAGGAAGGAGAAGGACTCGCACCAGATCGGGATGGCAAGAGGCGGTAGAACCCTCCTCGGGCAAGCAAACACCAGTGGCGGCGGCGTCTCACTGTCGCGTGCAGGCGGAATAGGGCGGCAGCGGCGTCTCAGTGTCGCGCGCAGGCGGAATAGGGCGGCAGCAGGCAGCGGCTGCTTCGCAGAGCTCGCGGGAGGGGAGTGTCGGGCCGAACCCTAGGGAGAAGAGGCGATTTCGTTCTCCAGGTGTCGAAACATTTTTCCTGCGACGGGTTCGGGTTCGTGAGTTAATATAAGTGTTTCCCGTGGAAACAGTAAGATTGTACGGGATCGTAGGATCATACAATCCGACGATCCTAAACGGCGATCCTACCGTTTCTACGGTACGCGCGATCTAGGCTCGCCCGAAGATCGTATCCCCCGTAAAAATCGTAAGATCGTACGATCTTACGTGTAAGATCGCGATTTTGACAACATTGATTGCAAGGCTCCAACAAGTAAAACACAAGAAAACAAGAGTGGGGAAGAAGAAGATAACCATGAAAGATACAAACTTGTACTTACGATCCCATGTCCAGTTCGACACCGAATCACAACAGTTCAAAAACAAAGGTGCCCTAATCTAGTGACATTTTCCCTTATATATTGGGATACAAAAGACTTTAGTAGAAATAAAATAAACATTCCCAAATAGCCCCGAGGATCCTCCTTAGGCCTGATCCTCCATATCTTGATCTGGTGCGTTCTTGTGGAGTAAAGATGTGTCCCACTCCTGATGTGATCACGTCAAGTGCAATATACCTGTGAGTTGCACCCTCTGTGCAAGTGGAAGGCCTGGTGTCTGTAATATTTCTCTCCGAGAAAAATTGTCTCAAGGACAAAGAGAGGAAGCTGCTTATACAAATTTGCTTTAACAATTCAGTAGCATCCTCAAGTAGTAAGTTGTGTCATTGGAACAAAACTTGTCGGAGCTCGTTGCCTCCTTTTTTGACCACTCAGAGGCAGCATTCAGCCTCTAAGTCATCTTGCTTTTTGCCTTGTGGCTAGTATCGAAGCAGAAGGAAGAATCACCTCCTAACTATCTTTAGGGAAAGATAATATATAGATTATCTCGACTATATCATGGACAGTAAGCCTTAGGTACAGGCGAGTGATAGCCAAGGAGAAACAAAGAAGAAACGTAAAAAGACCTAGAGAGGATGGAATTCAATTCAAAATTTTGAGATGAGTCGGTAACAAGATATGCCGAAAGGGAGGCTTTGACAAGATGCTCTCCAATAACACGATGAATGAAACATGGAATGTGGTTGTAAACAGAAAGCTGGAGATGATAGGAAATTGTCTTTATAGATTTAAGGGCAGGGAATAGGCTACAAAAGCTAACTGACTATTTTGGGTGCAACCAAGCTACGACCAAAGTCCTTCAATGCAACTTGAGTTTGAAAAAGAAAAAATGTATCTCCTATGGAAACGAAAAGGTCACACGATGTTTGTAAGCCTGCAAACCTCGTATTGTTGAACCCTTTGAAGGTTGAATTTTAAATGCCATAGGATATCATCTCAATCAGTCAAACTGGAAGCTAGAGTGACAACTAAGCATTAACCATAAATGTGAGGAATCGACGCGGTGGGTGAGGTTTCTCATACATAATTTAAAATAGAGAACTCCCGACCGCAAATTGTTATGGAGTATTTTATGAAATTTTTGCCCATAGTATCTGGTTAGCCTAGTATCGAGGATAATCTTATGTAAAATAAGCCAAGTTACGATGCAATGAGTAAGAACTTTGGCTTGTTTGTCCGTTTTTGATGACATACAAACCTCAGCCATAACTTCATGCCATGGAGTTAACGGGGCGCTTGCTAAAACAAATTCATGAATATAAGATCATGGTCATAGACAATGGAGCACAGAAAGCAGCAGGCCAACCCCGCGCACAAAAAACTAAGGTAATTGTCGAAGAAAGTATAAAGAAAGCCCGTCTTGAAGGCCCATGTATCTCTTAGGAATTAGTCTCACATCTTGGGATAGAATTTTGGCTCTCCCTTCTCCTCCTATATATATGTACAAATGTATAAAGTGAATTAATTGAGCAATTAATAAAATCTTATTTTAACTTCTCTCCTTTTTGGTGTGTCTCTACATAGTATCAGAGCTACAAATCAGTCCTATCTGCTCTTTGGCATGCCCTGCTTTCTAATCTGGGCGGTTAGGTTTTTCTCTAACCACGGTTTTTTTTCCTTGGATTGGGCGGTTTGTTATCCTCTAACAACAACTTTCCCTTCTTTCTCTAGCATGTCTGGACTCCACCCCTCTCCTCTCCCTCCGCTCACCCTTTATACTATTTTCTCTGGGGCCCACGTTGCTTGCAAGTCGTCCACCCTTGTCGTTGTGCATTCGACCTCTGCTTCTTGCCGTCGGTGGATTGATCACCAGGCCGCATTTTCTAACCGCGCACGCTGCTCGCTGGGCCGTCACTGCCAGATTCCTACTTGTCGCTACAGCCTGTTCGCTGACCTTGCTCTGCTCACCGCATGAGTTGCTCGTTGTCGCTGCTTCTAGTCGCAGGTAGTCACCGCCTTCTAGTCGCATTCCTTGTTGTCATTCTTTTAACCGCCGCCCGTTGTTGTCTAGCCAAAATTCTGGCCGCCGTTGCTCCTTTCCTAGTCGCAAGTCAAACCGCCATCTGTCGTTGATCCTTGTCTAATCACCTTTATTGATGATTACTCTTGAATGACATGGTTATATTTACTTCATGATCGCTCTGACCTAACTAGTGTGATTTGTGTCTTTAATATTGAGATTCGCAATCAGTTTTCTACTACCATTAAAACTCTCCGAACTGACAATACCCATGAGTACACAAGTCATGGGGTTACAGGCTTGTGTGCTGAGTTCGGGATCATCCATCAAACCTCTTGTACTTATACCCCTCAACAAAATGGTGTTGTTGAACGCAAGATTTGTCACCTTCTTGACGTCGCATGCTCCATTATTTTTCAAATGCATGTCCCAAAACTCTATTGGAATTTCGCGGTTTCTACAGCCTGCTACTTATTAACCGCATGCTCTCCTCCGTTCTTAACTTTGCGTCTTCATTCAATCTCCTCTTTCCCTCCAAAAACCCCTTTATCATCCCACCTCGCATATTTGGCTATGTTTGCAATGTTCAAAATCTCGGTGCATCGACTGACAAGTTCGCTCCACGTGCCCCAAAATATATGTTTGTCGGATACTCTCGCGCTCAGAAGGGTTATGTTTGTTACTCTCTCACTGATCGCAAAGTTGTTACATCTGCTGACGTCTCCTTTCTTGAAGACAAGCCCTATCATTGTCTATCTACTGATCCCACCAAAACCACCTTTGATTTGTGTTTATACTCCTCGTACTCCTGCGTTTGTTGCCCTACAAGAGCTGCCCTCTACTGATGCTACTCTGAGGCCTGCAGATCTGGTAACCGTCTTTACTTCTCACCTAATGACGAATTATGTCTTCTTACACCGCCTCTCTCCGGAACTTAGGCGATGTGCTCTATCTTTATCTTCTATTTTCACTCCTAATTCTGTGCAGGAGGCTCTCCAACATCCGGGGTGGCGGGCGGCCATGGATGGGGAAATGTATGCTCTTTGGGCAAACCAAACTTTGGATATTGTCCCTCTTCATCCTGGCCAGAGCTATGTGGGTTGTAAGTGAGTATTTGCCATCAAACATGGTCCGGATGGGCCAATTCAATATATGAAGGCTCCTCTTGTGGCTCGTGGTTTTACTCAACAACAAGGTCTGGATTATAATGAAACCTTCTCTTAGGTCGTCAAGTCGAATATTGTTCGGGTTTTGATTTCTCTCGCTGCTCATCGTCACTGGTCATTGCATCAACTGGATATCAAAAATGTCTTCCTCAATGACGATTTACAAGAAATTGTCTATATGAATCAACCTCCTGGGTTTGAGACCACGGGGCAGTCTCTTATCTATCATCTCAAGAAATCTATTTATGGTCTAAAACAGTCTCATCGCGCTTGGTTTGACAAGTTTAGTAAAGTTGGTTGTGATGTTGGATTCACCCAAAGCTCAACTGACTTCTCTCTCTTTACTCGTCATCAACCGACAGGCATAGTGATACTCCTGGTTTATGCTGATGATATCTCAATTATTGGAGATGATTCGAAAGGCATCCATATAATCAGGGAACACTTGACCTCCATGTTTCAGACCAAAGATTTGGAAAATCTCTGATACTTTCTTGACATCGAGGTAGTCCGTCGACCCGATGGTCTTGTCCTATCTCAAAGAAAGTTTTGCCTTGATTTTCTTCATGACGCGGGCTATTCTGGTTGCAAGCCAGCAGACACACTCTTGGATGCCAACCACAAGCTCAGTGCATGCTCCTCCGACTATGATACACTACTACCAAACCAAGAATACAATTGTCGTCTTGTGAGAAAGTTGACCTATCTAACAGTTACAAGACCCGATGTATCGTTTGATGTTGGGGTTGTTAGTAGGTATATGCATGCTCCGCGAACCTCATCTCTAGGAAGTTGAGCGCATTCTCCGATACCTGATGTCTGCTCCCGGACAAGGGCTCGTATATAAGCCCTTCTCGTCTCTATCTCTCATTATTTACTCTGATACTGATTATGATGGATCCATTGATGATCGCCGTTCCACAAGTGGTTTCTGCACATACTTTGGTGGTCATCTTGTTACCTAGCGAAGCAAGAAACAATTTGTCGTCGCACGCTCATCTGCAGAAGCTGAGTATCGATCAATGGCTCTGTCATCTCTGAACTCACATGGCTAGAAAACCGTCGGAGAGATCTGGGTGTCAAACTCTCCTTTTTTGCCACCTGGTTTTGTGATAGTCAAGTTGTCACTCATATTGCTAAAAATTCAGTGTTGCATGAACGTACCAAGCATATAGATGTTGATTGTCACTTTGTTCGGGAAAAAATTCAACTCAGGAAATTGGACTTGAGACATGTTACTGTTGCAGAACAAGTAGTTGATATTCTTACAAAAGCTCTACCATGACCTCTATATTTTCAGTTTTTCTCCAAGCTTGGCTCTTACGACTTGTATGCACGTGGGAGTGTCGAAGAAAGTATAAATAAAGCCCATATTGAAGGCCCGTGTATAGCTCTCTTAGGAATTAGAATCACATCTTTGGAGTTGGGATAGAATTTTGGCTCTCTCTTCTCCTATATATATATATCTTATCTTATATATATAAAGCAATATACATATCTTGAGACACATCATACTTTAAGTTTTGACCATTGGATCTCATCAAATAAATCTTATCACTACATGAGAGAGAGAGCGGGAGGAGAGAGAGAGGGAGAGAGAATAGGAGAGAGATGGCGAAAGGGAGAGGTGAAAGGGGCGGAGAGAGGGGGAGGAGAGAGAGGGAGAGAATAGGAAGATAAAGAGGACGAAAAATTAATGTTTTTATGTTAAAACGTAAATTTTTTTAGAAAAAAAAATTGTAATATCGATTTATATTTTTTTACGGTCATTTTGAGTACTCATATGTATATATTGCGTGCGCTGCCCGGCTTGATGCGGGCACACTGCAACGACGCATCGAGGACGGGCGAAGCCCGTGCGAAGGCGGGTGAAGCCCGTACGGAGGCGGGCAAAGCCCGCCTAGATGCGGCTGAAGGCCGCCCGAGAGCATCGAGCACGGGCGAAGATGCTCGTATATATATATATATATATATATATATATATAGAGAGAGAGAGAGAGAGAGAAAGAGAGAGAGAGATATAGATATATATATACAAATACATATATATATATATACAAATACATATGATGTTATTAAGTGAATTAATTGAGAAATTAATAAAATCTTATTTTAATTTCTCTTGTTTTTGGTGTGTCTCTACAGTAACGAAATTGGTCATGTAAGGATGTTGAAGGACAAAGGTTGCCATGTGATAAATTTCATCGCAATATCATCTCCAATGGCATCAGGCATGGACAGGTTTCGAAATACTGGTGGCTATAACAGCTTCATAATTGGCATGCTGGTAGTAGTTGGTCTTAAATTTTTGAACTGCATTAAGCCCATTCGGCCATCATATGGTGGCCACGAAGAAGTGATATGTATTGAAGGCTCCTGAATGATCGTCAGTGGCGATGGAATGATATTCTTGTAGGATCCAGGGATATACGCAAAAGAATCATAAATGACCAAGCAATGGTAGACTTTAATGGGTTGAGTACCAATAAAGCGAAATGGCGGGAGTGAAACAAGAACAAAATGAAGGTCATGGATAATGAAGTAATGCCTATCACGAGCTATCCCTGTGGGGATAACATCTGCATCTAATAAGGTATTGTTGTTGTTGTTGTTGTTGTGGGCCAATTAGAAGCACTCACGCATGAACAGCACCAATCTCAATGTTTGAAGTATCACACTAGATCGCGACGGATTTACATAAGTACGAGGTGGCTACTTTGGAGCAACAATCAACGCTTTATGCAAGTCTTGGAAGGTTACAGCTTCAGTCTTCCATGTGAACGCTAAGAAGCATAGATATTTGCCACGATATTCTAAATTAATCAATGAAATCATTAGTACCTTCTCCTATGTAAAGTTGAATAATACAATAATTAATGTGTACAACTCGGGTGTTGGCATGATACCTTCAAAGCACTTTATTGTTTGGAGACACACCCTCTTTGATTATGCCCGAAACATGACATTTAACTATCCAATCGAACATAAGCTGCCAATTGTGACCACTTATCAGCCTTGAGAAAAATTTCTAAAACAACTTGGGAACTTAAGAGTCAACACAACACAGAACATGTTCTGACAGGAAAGGTCAAAAAAAGTTGGGCCTTGTCTATCTCCAACCAAACAAACAACATTATGTTTTCCACCACTCCACTGCAAGGCTAAGTCAAGCCTACAATAACCCCTTTCAAAATCTCGCCCATAGTAACCATGTCTCCTTTAAGGTCCGACTTCTAGATGATTAATGTATCTATTGTGGGCTTGCTTCGTTGAGAATTGTTGGAGTCGGAGATACAAGGGGCAAGCCCTAGAATGGTGGAGGAGGATATTAGAGAGGAAGAAACCCTAGAGGTTGGAGGAAGAAGAGAAGAGCTTAGAGAGAGAGGGAGAGGAATTTTAGAGAGATAAAGAGAACTTCATTTCTTCATTGCTTATCCTAAACTACAAGACAAGACCCATATATACAGGACCCCGGGGGTAAACCCATAATTACATACAACACTTAAAATATTAAAATACTAGAATATTACGACGAGTCTAATAACGATGACTCTAACTAAATACATCACGACTCGATACATATATAGGAAGATAACTGGCGGAGGACGGTAACACTCCACCCGTCCTTGAGATTGAGCTTGCCCTCAAGCTCGAACTGCAGTAGGATGATCGGCTCATCGGGCTCCTTGATCTCGCGCCAAAATAGGGTCTTGTAGCGTGTCACGGTAGAATGGGCAATAAGGTGTAGCGGTGGCGCCATAAAAAAGAAAATCAGTTGAAGCAATGGGTTTGGTTGATCGGGTGGAGTGGTGGTGAGTAGCAACAGCAGGGATGGCGGAGGAGCGACGACCGGCAGCAAGAAGGGATCTGACGGTGTGACCGGGGCCCGGGCCGGCAGAAGAGGCGGTGCAACGGCCGATGGTGGTGACAAGGCTGGGACCGGCGGAGCAAGAGAAGACCGAGGCGGTGACGACGGCGATGGCGGCGGCTGTGGCGACGACGATGGCGATGGCGGCGGCGGTGGCGGTGAGGACTGCGGTTGTGGCGGCGGAGGCGGCTTAAGCTATACGGGCTGGGAAAGTGGGACTGACAAGGCAGGGGCCGGTGGCGGAGGAGGCGGAACAGTCGAGGACGTAACGTCAAAGTAGCCCGACCTCTCCAATCGGTCAAGCTTGGAGTCGAGGCGAGACATGGAGTCCCAAAATGATGTCGACCACTTCAGCAGCATCGAGTGGAAGATGGCCGCATCCGTGGCACTAAGATTAATGTTCATTATGATTTATTGAAGAAATAATTAATTTGAGGAGAATTAATTAATTCAAGGGGAATTAATTAATTCACAAGGAATTAATTAAAAACAATAGCCTGAGGAATTAGGTTGGGAGGGGGCTGCACATTTCCCCAAAGTTGCGGCTCGGGACTTGAAAGGCTCGACGCTCTAAATGACGAGGTATGGGCGGCTCGATAACAGAGAGGGAGCGGCGCTCGGCTCGACGATAAGCGAGATGCGCGTTCGGCGTGCAGGCGACGACGGCAACTGGACAGCAGATGCGGAAGCGGAATTCGCTTCCGGGTTGCAGGCGGCGACGGTGACCCGACGTCAGCAACTTGCGTCCTGGGCGAGCGAGAAGGCTGCAGCTTGATGCGGCGTCGACGGCGAGGAGAGTTGCTTGAGCCGACGGCTCTGGTTGGCGGAAAAATCGCGGAAGCAGCGGGAGATCGGGTCGACGAGGAAGGAGGTTTTCTTGAGCCGACGGGGATCTGCTGCGGAGGGACGACGTAGGCGGAAGGAGGGGAGGAAAGAGCTTTTGATACCAAGTTGTTGTGGGTTTGCTTCGTTGAGGATTGTTGGAGTCGGAGATACAAGGGGCAAGCCCTAGAATGGTGGAGGAGGAGATGAGAGAGGAAGAAACCCTAGAGGGGGGAGGAAGGAGAGAAGAGCTTAGAGAGAGAGGGAGAGGAATTTTAGAGAGATAAAGAGAAATTCATTTTTTTCATTGCTTATCCTCAACTACAAGACAAGGCCCATATATATAGGACCCCGGGGGTAAACCCATAATTACATACAACACTTAAAATATTAAAATACTAGAATATTATGACGAGTCTAATAACAATGACTCTAACTAAATACATCATGACTCGATACATATATATGAAGATAACTGACGGAGGACGGTAACAGTATCCACCTAAACTTCCATGTCTCTTCCCTCAAAGAAAACAAAGCTCCTATTCCGCAAACCTCCTCAGTGGACCTGCCATTGCAGCTCTTCCCCAACATCGATTAACAACCTCCAACCTTGAGGACAAGATTGTTTTTGAAGACATAGGGGTTAAGTGATCTCTCCACTTTAGACCCTATGGTGTTCCAGCACCTTCCACATTCCACCTTGGGTAACATGACGACTTGACGAGTAACTTGCTGTAACTTTACTGAAGCAACTACTTAAGTAACTTCGGCGAGTGCGGAGTAACTCTATCGACAATTAAGTGGCAATTACTATTATGACAGATGTAATAACATTAGTAAACAATCAATTAAATTGTTGAAGAAATTGTATTACGAAAATGTTGTCTGACCTTTAGGACACAAAAAATTAACATTTAAATTTTTTATCAGTTTGTCACCTCCCAATTAGAAGCTTCTCGCTTATCAAAACGAGATTTTATCAATCAGCTTCATAGAAAGGTCAGGGTTTAGGGTGACTATGCCCCTGGATAACTATGAGGTGTGTCACCAACTAAAAGGGCGAGAAGTGGAAAAAACACAAAATAATATCCTCTTATGGAGAAAATAACAATTCAAAATTGATAATCTAATCAAAAAAATATAAAACTAAGTTGTCAAAATTTTGGCTCTAATGATAAATTACAATGGCACTTCACTGGTATAAATTAGAAAACAATTTAATATTTATTGGAAAAGCCCATGTAAAAGGCCCATTTAATGGCCCACTTTATTTATTTTCTTTCTCCTCCTTCTTTAGTCCCCACATCACATGTATAGGATTTATTCTTCTATCTTCTCTCCTATATATTTGTATTCTCTCCTTGTATTTACATACTTGAATAATACATACAAACTTAGGGCACTACCAACATGGTATCAGAGCCAGGTTCCTTCTAGCTGCGACCTGCTTTTTTCTGTCCGCCCGGTCTCCTGCGGACTGCCCTTCTGCATCCGCCTTTCTGCGGACTGACTTTCTTGTCCGCCTTCCCTGCGGACTGCCCCTCTACATCTGTCCGCTCGGCTACCCTGCGGACTGCCTTCCGGACCGCTCCGGTCTCGTGCGGACTGCCCTTCTGCTTCTGCCTCTCTTCTCTCTCTCCGTGGTTCCACCCTCCTCAGGCTTCTTATAGCCATCTTCTGCTCTGACTCGTGGGGCCCACCTCTCCTATCCGCTCCGGACGATCCTTCCTGTCCGCTGCACTCTCTGTTTGTGTCCGCTCGAGCCTCTTTGCTCGCGGACTGCTCCCTCTAGCCCGCTCTGTTTATGTCCGCTCGAGCCTCTGTGCTCGCGGACTCCCTATCCGCAGTCTCTTGCGGACTGCTCCTGTCCGCTGCGGGCTCTCCTCGTGTCCGTTGTGCGCTCTCCTCTTGCTGCGCGTGGCTTCTTCCTCGCGGTCTCTTCTTCACTCCGCCACGGTGTTTTTCAGCGGCCTGCCCCAGTCCGCTGCGATCTGCTCCACTGCTGCGACCTCTGCAGCGGACTGCCCCCAGTTCGCCGCGACCTCCTCCAAGCTCTGCTCCAAACCGTTGCGACCTCTATCGCGCACTGCTCCAGCTCTGCTCTAAACCACTGCGACCTCTTCCAATTCGCTGCGACCTCCTTTTGCGGACTGCTCCTGTTCGCCGCGACCTCACCCAGTTCGCCGCAACCCCTCCTCCAGTCTGTCGCGTCCTCCTTTCACCCGCTGCTTGCCGCGCGGTTTGTTCTCTCCGTGCCCTGCTGTCTGCTCCTCCTCAGTCGTTATGTCCTCCAGCGACTCCACTACCGCTCAACCCTCGGCCGACCACGTGGCTCCTCTCGAACTCCGCGATGAGCTTCGGATTACCACTATTTCCCTCTCTAGCAAGTCCAACTTCATCCCCTGGGTCCACTCCGTCCGCCGGGTCTTACAGGCCAAGGGTCTTGCACGTCACCTTACCCAGGGCTCACCAACTCCTCCTACTGATGATTGGCTCCGCAATGACGGTCGCGTCCAGACCTGGATCCTGAACTCGGTGGAGGGTGAGCCGTACCAGATGATCATGTATCATGAGACCGCCAAATCCATGTGGGATGAACTTCATTCATTGTACTCAGGGAAGGACAGCCTTCAGCACCTTTTTGACATCATCACTGATCTTCAAGCCTTGGATGTTGGCAAAGCTCTGGACATGACCTCCTTCGTAGCCCGTGCTAAAACTCTCACGGAGGCCTGGATTCAGCACCAGCCCGCGACTACTGATCTCGCTGCCCAACGCGCCCAGAAGGAGGCTGTTTGTATTGCTATGATTATGGCTCGCGTCGCGCCACACCTGCACAGTATCCGGGCCAGGCAGTTCTGGCTTCACCCACTACCCCTTCCTTCTTCGATGTCTGCTCGATGTTACTTCGCGTACCACCTCCACCGGAGGCTCCTGCACCACCCTCGCCGGCCCTTCTTCAGCAGCCCGCCCTTCCTCCTTTACTTCCACAACCCTCTTTTACTCGGGGTGGACGTACGGGCTCCCGTGGGCGGGGCCGTGGTGGCCGCGGACGGCCCAAGTGCACCTACTATGCGGCGGGACGGCCATACTGAAGCAGTCTGTCACAAGAAACATGGCTACCCTCCGCGCCCGCCTACTGTCGCTGTTGCCGATAGCTCTCCTCCGACTGGTACGGATCTTGAGGCTCTTCGCCTTCAGCTGCAACAACTCCATGGGCTCCTCAACCCTCCATCTGCTTTCATTGCCTCCACCTCCCATGCAGGTATTATCTCCTCCTCCACTACAGGTTATGTTTGTCTTTCTCCGGATCTCGCTGGATCCTGGACTCGGGAGCCACCCACCACGTCACTTCCATGCGGCCGCCCAGTTCTCTGTTGTTGCTCATCCCCCGTCTATTACTGTGGCCAATGGTGCGCTTGTCCCGGTCTCCGGCTGCGCTGATCTCTTCCTCCCTCCCTCTCTCTCTCTTCGTTCCGTTCTTTATGTGTCAGCTTCACCTTTTAATTTACTCTATGTTGGTCGTCTTACTACTGATATGAATTGCTTTATCACCTTCAGCTCTTCTGGTTTTTTGATACAGGATCGGCAGACGCGGATTACCATTGGTAGGGGTCGACTGCAGAACGGGCTCTACCTCCTCGATGTCTCTCCCACATCCCTTTCCTCTGTTTCCTCGTCTGATTGGCATTGTCGGCTGGGCATGCCCCTCTACCTATCCTCCAGAAGGCGCTTCCAGATCTTTCTCTTCCTACTTTTAAATGTGATTCTTGTATTATTGGCAAACAGCCTCGCTCTTCTTATCCCGCACATTGTACTAGGAGCTCTGCTCCGTTTGATTTAATACATTCTAATATTTGGAGACCGTATAAAGTTTCTAGCATTTCTGGTTATCGTTATTTTCTAACATTTATTGATGATTACTCTCGCACTACCTGGTTGTATCTCCTACATGATCGCTCTGAGCTTTCTCGTGTCTTTCAGGCGTTTGTGTTAGAGACTCGTACGCAATTCTCTACCACCATTAAAACTTTCCGCTCTGATAATGCCCGGGAATACACTAGCTACGAGTTTGCCACTCTCTGCGCCAACTTCGTTATTGTTCACCAGACCTCTTGTCCCTACACCCCTCAAGAAAACGGGGTCCCGCCGAACGAAAGAACCGCCACTTGCTTGATGTTGCTCGCTCCCTCATGCTTCACATGCACGTCCCAAAGTATTCTGGAACTTTGCGGTGTCCACTGCATGTTTTCTTATCAACCGTCTCCCTCTCGGTTCTCCAGAACGCTACCCCCTTCAGCCTTCTTTTTCCCTCCACACCCGCCTTCCCCCTCACCCCCGGGTTTTTGGATGTACCTGCTTTGTCCATAACCTGGGCCCCACTCTTGACAAATTGGATCCCCGTGCGGCCAAACACATTTTCGTCGGCTACTCCCGCACCCAAAAGGGCTATGTTTGCTACTCTCCTCCGCTCACCCGGAAGGTCTCTGTATCGGCTGATGTTACTTTCCGGGAGGATCAACCCTTCTTCCCTCCTCCTTTGCCACCACTTCTACCACCACCTCCTACAAACCCTCCCTCCCCCACGGCCAGTGATCCCCGTCCCCTCACTTCCCACCATCCCTCCACCTCCTCCCAACCTTGACCCTCCTCGACCCCCGTCATTCGGTCTATACTCGTCGCCCTCTTCCTCCCATTGCTCCTCTGCAGTCGGCTTCGACCTCGGCTTCTCCGTGCACTGCTGCTCCGGTGTCGGCCTCTACCGCTCATCCAATGGCGGACTATGTTTCTCTCCATCGCCTCTCTCCACCTCTTCAGACCTTGGCTACTTCGCTATCCTCGGTCTCTATTCCTACTTCTGTCCAGGACGCTCTTCAACATCCTGGGTGGCGTGCGGCCATGGAAGACGAGATGGCTGCTCTTTGGGCCAACCAGACTTGGACCTTGGTGCCCTTCCTCCCGGCCAGAAACCTGTTGGGTGCAAATGGGTCTTCGTCATTAAACATGCTCCTGATGGGACCATTGATCGCCTCAAAGCTCGTTTGGTTGCTCGTGGTTTCACCCAGCAACAGGGGCTGGACTATGACGAGACTTTCTCTCCGGTCGCTAAGCTCAACACGGCCCGCATTCTCATTTCTGTTGTTGTCCATCGCCAATGGCCCTTATTTCAACTCGACGTCAAGAACGCTTTCCTAAATGGCGACCTTCAGGAAACGGTTTACATGCAACAACCTCCCGGATTTGAGACCACGGGGGAGTCACGGGTTGTCATCTTCTCAAATCGCTATATGGTCTCAAACAATCCCCTCGGGCATGGTTTGACAAGTTCAGCAAAGCTCTCGGGAAATTGGCTTCACTCGCAGCTCAGCTGACTTCTCATTGTTACTCGCCACCAGGCCACTGGTACGGTTCTCCTATTGGTATATGTCGACGACATCATTATTACTGGCATGACTTGTGACAGCATACAGGCCGTTAAGCTACATCTGAGCTCCGTCTTCCAAACTAAAGATCTGGGACATCTTCGGTACTTCCTCGGTCTGGAAGTGGCCAGAAGGTCAGATGGGTTGGTTCTCTCTCAGCGCAAATATTGTCTGGATCTTCTTCATGATACAGGCTACTCTGGCTGCAAACCTATTAACACTCTCATGGATGCAAATCACAAAATATGTGCTCAGGGCTCGGATTCTGATTCGCTTCTACCAAATCCAGAATATTACCGTCGTCTAGTTGGGAAGCTTATCTACCTAACAGTTACAAGACCTGATATATCTTTCGCTGTGGGACTTGTGAGTCGCTATATGCACTCTCCTCGAAGCTCTCATCTCCAGGATGTGGAACGCATTCTCAGATATCTTAAGACAGCTCCTGGCCAAGGACTTGTATACAAAACCTCGTCTTCCATTCCTACACTAGTGGCATACTCTGATGCCGACTACGCTGGCTCCCTCGACGATCGACGATCTACTAGCGGGTTTTGCACCTATTTTGGAGGACATCTGATTACTTGGCGAAGCAAGAAACAAGCAGTGGTTGCTCGATCCTCAGCAGAAGCAGAATATCGGGCAATGGCTGCTGTGGTCTCTGAACTCACATGGATTGAGAGTCTCCTTACCGACCTTGGAGTTAAACTACCTTCACCAGCTCTCCTCCTATGTGACAGTCAAGCTGCCATACATATTGCTAAGAACCCGGTCTTTCATGAAAGAACGAAGCATATTGAGGTAGATTGTCATTTCATCCGAGAGAAAGTCCACATGAAGAAGATCGAGCTCAAGCATGTTCCGGGTACTGAACAGGTTGCTGACATCCTCACCAAAGCTCTACCTAGTACCCTCTTCTATCAGTGCCTATCCAAGCTTGGCGCATACGACTTGTACGCTCCAGCTTGCGGGGGAGTATTGGAAAAGCCCATGTAAAAGGCCCATTTAATGGCCCACTTTATTTATTTTCTTTCTCCTCCTTCTTTAGTCCCACATCATGTATAGGATTTATTCTTCTCTCTTCTCTCCTATATATTTGTATTCTCTCCTTGTATTTACATACTTGAATAATACATACAAACTTAGGGCACTACCAACAATATTAAATACTTTAAATTTCTGGAAAATGTGTTCTTGATGGTATCCTAAAAGACTACCGAATAAAGCATATGGCAAATGAACCCAAAAAGCATGCAACACTTGCATAACCATTGCAATAGTTTACAGATTACCTCTTATTTTTCTATGACTATTTAAAACTCAGTTCACAGACATGGCCAAAAAAATCATACAGAAATCATACTGGATCAAAGTCTTCCCGAAGCACTCCTCTACTTGGAGAAGCCTTTTTCACCTCAGCTATCAAGGCAGGCATACCAGTTTGTTGAAAAGATGCTTTCAAAGATCCAAGAAAATCTCTAACAGGAGGAGCATTCTGAAGTTCTTTTGCAAGCATACCTAAAGGTTTTTGTTCTTTTAACTGAAAACAAAAGTGAATCCCTTAATACAAATAATTTATATAAGCTTGTTTGTCAAGACCTGTGAATACCTGTGCAACTTCAACGTCCTTATTCCAGATAATTTTTTCCAAAATGTTGCGAGGAGTATTTCCCGCATTCTCCAAACGAAATTCAAAGGGACCGACAGCATGTGCAGGAGGTCCAGTCAAAGGGCGTCTTCTAATCGTTATGCCTTGATTTTCTAATATATTATCAAGGGACTTTCCACTTTCCCACTCACTAACTTCAACTGAATTTGCAATGTGATATTTGTTATACGTAACTGCAATGGCTGCATCGAGGGACTCCTGCAAGCACACTTGTAAAATATTAGTAAGAAAACAAAAGATGCTTCTAATTAAAACCATTACAGGCATACTAATTAGCGAATTATTTAGGCTTAATAGTTACATCAAGCATAGGTTTCAAATGTTTTAACATCATACCCACTGGTTTAAATCTATAACATTTTTTTAGTAAGGATCAAATCATCTTGTTATAAATTTGTTTTTAGGTTAGATTCATTTCATCCACAAAAAAGTTGGCTAACATCAGAAAAAAATAAAAAAAAAATAGGAATAGTAAATTTTTTATTACTTATGTAGTTAATTCACACCTTTCTTTTCTAAGACTCCCCATAAGATCTCACTTGGAACCTTATTGTAGAAATGGAGAAAGCCAACCTTGTATATATGTCCACTTGGTACAAATACAATGAATGAGTACATAAATATAGATGAGAGAAAGAGAGAGTAAAGTCCTATACACAATGTGGGACTAAAGAGAGGAGAGAAAAACAATAAATGCTATACAAATGGGCCTAGTTTAAGTGGGCTTTTCAACACTCCCCCGCAAGCTGGAGCGTATAGGTCATATGCACCCAGCTTGGACAAACACTGGTAGAACAGGGTACTTGATAAGGCCTTTGTGAGGATGTCGGCAACTTGATCAGTTCCTGAACATGCTTCAATTCAAGTTTCTTCAATTGAACCTTCTCACGAACAAAGTGACAGTCAACTTCGATATGTTTTGTGCGCTCATGAAACACCGGATTCTTTGCGATGTGTATGGCGGCTTGACTATCACAAAATAGAACAGCAGAGGAGGGGAGTTTTTACTCCCAGGTCAGTAAGGAGACTTTCAAGCCATGTGAGTTCTGAGACAACCGACGTCATCGATCGGTATTCAGCTTCTGCAGAGGAACGGGCTACCACAGCTTGTTTCTTACTCTTCCACGTAATAAGATGACCACCAAAATAAGTACAGAACCCACTAGTTGACCTTCGATCGTCCAGGGAACCCGCATAGTCGGCATCAGAATAGGCAACCAATGCGGGAGCAGAGTCGGAGGTTTTGTAAACCAGCCCTTGACCCGGAGCTCCCTTAAGGTATCGAAGAATCGTTCAAACCGCTTGGAGATGAGAAGCCCGGGGGGCATGCATGAACCGACTGACAACCCCAACTGCAAACGATATATCCGGCCTCGTGACTGTTAGATAGATCAACTTTCCCACAAGGCGTCGATAGTATTCCGGGTTCGGAAGCAGCAAATCGTCATCCGAAGCATGAGCGCATAGTTTGTGATTTGCCTCTATCGGGGTACAAGCTGGCTTGCAACCAGACTGACCAGCATCTTTGAGAAGATCGAGACAGTACTTTCGTGGGAGAGCACCAACCCGTCCGGCCGCCGGGCGATCTCGAGACCAAGGAAGTAGCGAAGTTTCCCCAGGTCTTTAGTCTGAAAAACAGTGCTCAGATGTTGTTTGACGTCTTGAATCCCCTTTGAGTCATCCCCAGTGAGAAGGATGTCATCCACATAAACCAACAGAAGGACGGTGCCAGTGGCCTGGTGTCGGGTAAAAAGGGAGAAATCTGCAGAACTCCGAGTGAACCCCATGTCCCGAACCACCTTGCTAAACTTGTCAAACCACGCCCGAGGGAACTGTTTGAGACCATAAATTGACTTTTTGAGAAGACAGACCCGAGACTCCCCCGTGGTCTCAAACCCCGGCGGTTGGCGCATGTAGACGGTTTCCTGAAGGTCGTCATTCAAAAAGGCGTTTTTGATATCGAGCTGATGAAGGGGCCAGTGGCGGTGCACCGCAACGGAGAGAAGAACGCGGACAGTGTTAAGCTTGGCCACCAGAGAGAAGGTTTCCTCATAGTCGAGGCCCTCCTGTTGTGTGAAGCCACGGGCCACAAGACGGGCCTTCAGTCGGGCAATAGTTCCATCCGGAGCATGCTTGATGACGAACACCCATTTACACCCAACAGGGTGCTGACCGGGAGGTAAGGGAACCAAGACCCAGGTCTGGTTGGCCCAGAGGGCCGTCATTTCTTCGTCCATGGCAGCCCGCTAGCCAGGATGGTGAAGCGCCTCCTGCAAAGAGTTAGGGACCGAAACAGAGGATAATGAGGTGGCAAAGTGAAGAAGAGAGGGAGAGAGGCGATGGAGAGAGACGTAATTCGCCATTGGATGAGCGGTAGAGACGGGAGCCGGAGCAGTAGGAGCGGAGCACCAGAGGGCGAAGCCGACTGCAGAGGGGCAACGGGATGAGGAGAGCGACGAGAATAGACCCGGATAACCGATGGTGGTGGACGGACAGGAGGTAGGGAAGGCAGAGAGGATGAGGAGTGAGGAGCAGGAATGACAGGACGAACGACGGGATCTGGACTCAGAGCGATATCTAGAGTAGGGAAGAATGGAATATCTTCACGGAAAGTCACGTCAGCCGAGACAGTAACCTTGCGGGTAGCAGGCAATAACATACATAACCCTTCTGAGTGCGCGAGTACCCCACAAAGATATGCTTGGTGGCACGAGGGTCCAATTTGTCCGTGGAGGGACCGAGGTGGTGAACGTAGCAGGTACACTCAAACACCCGTGGAGGAACGGGAAAAGGCGGAGTTGTGGGAAAGAGGAGGCTGAAGGGATTAGCATACTGGAGGACGGAAGACGGGAGGCGGTTGATGAGAAAGCAAGCCGTGGAGAGCGCGTAGTTCCAGTATGGTTTGGGAACCTGCATTTGAAGCATAAGGGAGCGAGCGACATCAAGAAGGTGACGATTCTTGCGCTCGGCGACACCATTCTGTTGTGGAGTGTACGGACACGAGATTTGGTGAAGAATGCCGAACTCAGAGCAGAGAGTGGCAAAGGTATGGCTGGTGTACTCCCGCGCATTGTCAGTACGAATAGTGCGAATAGGCGCAGAGAACTGAGTGCGAGTCTCAAGTATGAAAGCCCGGAATATGCGGGAAGTTCAGAGCGATCCCGAAGGAGATATAACCACGTCATGCGAGAGTAATCATCAATAAAAGTAAGAAAATACCGATAGCCAGAAATACTAGTAAATTTGTACGGACCCCATATATTGGAGTGTACTAAAATAAAAGGAACGGAGCTCCGAGTACAATGAGGGGGAACGATGAACGGGGCTGTTTGCCTAAAATACATGTGTCGCAGCGAAAAGCAGGGAGAGTAACATCAGGAAGAGCCTTCCGGAGGACTGGAAGAGGAGCATGTCCCAGACGGCGATGCCAATCCGAAGAGGAGATAGATGTGAGGACAGTGGGAGAGTCGTCAAGAAGATAGAGCACATTCTGCAGCCGTCCTCTACCAATGATAGTCTGCGTCTGCTGATCCTGTATGAGAAAAGAAGAAGTAAATGTCACGGAGTAATTAGAATCAGTAGTAAGGCGACCAACAGACAGTAAATTGAAAGGAGAGCCCGGAACATGTAGAGCCGAGCGCAGGAGGAGAGAAGAGGTGAGTGAAATATCAGCACATCCAGAGACTGGAACCGATGCCCCATTAGCGACAGTAATGTACTTCGGGTGAGGTGAAGACAAGTACTGAGGTGGCCTAACAGAGGTGATATGATGAGTGGCACCAGAATCAAGGATCCAGCGCGTGCCAGAGGATAGGCATGCGATACCTTCATTGGAGATAGAGGCAGGCGGACGGCTGAGCAGGCCATGAAGATGCTGGAGCTGAAGACGAACCTCGTCGAGATCAGTACGAGGGGAAGCAGAGTCGGTAGTAGCAGCAGAGGCTTGCGGACGAGGAGGTCGGCCATGTTTGCGATAGCATGTGGCCTCAAGATGTCCATCTTTACCGCAGAACGAGCACTTAGGCCTAGACCGGCCACCCCGACCCCGGCCGCGAGAGTCAGAGCGGCCGCCACGGGCAGAAAAGGGGAGAGGCAATAAGGGAGCTGGTGCCTGTTGAACAAGGGCCGGAGAAGGAAGTCCGGGCACATCCGGAGGCGGGGAGACTTTGAGAAGCATTGAGCACACATCGGAAAAAGATGGTGTAACGGTAGAGGAGAGGATGTGAGCCCGGACACTGTGAAGATGAGGCGGTACCCGGGCCATCATCATGGCGATACCCACAGCTTCCTTTTGGGTACGTTGAGCAGCAAGATCTAAAGTCGGAGGCTGATGGTGGATCCAAGCCTCAACCAGAGACCGGGCCTGAGCAACAAAGGACGTCAGGTCGGTTGCGCCACTGCTATCAAGGGCCTGGAGAGCAGTGATGATGTCATATAGATGGTGGAGACTATCCTTGCCAGAGTAGAGGGTGTGGAGCTCGTCCCACATGCCTTTGGCCGTCTCATGATACATGGTCAGGCGATAAGATTCGCCATCAAGAGAGTTGAGAAGCCAAGTCTGCACACGACATCATTGCGTAACCATTCCTCAGTAGGGTTACCGATAACGGTCTGAGTCAAGTGATGAAGGAACCCCTTTGACTGCAGGACACGGCGAACCGAGTGTGCCCATTCCACAAAGTTCTTCTTGCCCGTGAGAGAAATTGTAGTAATCTGAAGCTCGTCGCGGACTTCCTGGAGAGAGGCCGGGCGTTCAGGAGGTGGAACTGTCGTGCCGACAGAATCCGCAGATGTAGACATGGGGGCAACCTGGAGGAGAGGAAGCGGGAAGACAGCGGACTGGATGAGGCCGCGGCGAGCTGGAGGAGGCCGGCGGACTGGAGGAGGCAGCGGTGACACAGACACGCTCAGCAAGGAGCGGGCTATGAGAGGCCGCGGCGGAGGGATCAGACCGCGGCGGACGGGATCAGACCGCGGCGGACTGGAGCGGGCTGAGAAGAGGACAAGCCGGGAAGCACGGCACGTCGCGGGAACAAGAGAGCGGCCGCAGCGGGCTGGACCAGTCCGCAAGACTGAAAAAAACGCAGAGAGGCGAGCCCGCGGCGGACAGGGAAAAGAACTTGGTCACCTGAAGAGGAAGGAGAGCAGCCGCAGGCAGGAGAGAAGTGCGGACAGAAGGAGGCCGCCGCGCTTACGGCGGACGAAAGAGAGCAAGAAGAGGAGGCGAATACCGAGTTCGCAGCGGACAGAAGGAGACCGCGGAGCTAGGGATCGAGTTCGCCGAGGTCGCGCCGGACAAGAAGAGGTCGCAGCGGACGATGGGAAGCAGTGGACCCCACAGGATCAGAGAGAGGGCTATAAAGAAGGCCAGAAGAGGAGGGAAGAAGGGAAGAGGAGTGGTTCCACGGGATGAGAGGAAGCGGTTGGACAAGGGAGGCCGCAGGGGTGATGCGACTAGGAGGCGCGGACACACACACGCAGCTGCAGAGACCGCAGGCCGCAGAGCGGATAGGAAAGGGAGTCCGCAGGAGTCCGGAACCTAGCTCTGATACCATGTAGAAATGGAGAAAGCCAACCTTGTATATATGTCCACTTGGTACAAATACAATGAATGAGTACATATATATATAGAGAGAAAGAGAGAGGAAAGTCCTATACACAATGTGGGACTAAAGAGAGGAGAGAAAAACAATAAATGCTATACAAATGGGCCTAGTTTAAGTGGACTTTTCCAACACTTATCATATGTTTTCTCAAGATGGATAAACAAAATATCCAAATCTTATTTTCTTTCTCGATTTTTCCGAGTCTCCTCATGAGAATATAGCTTCCATGATCGAACGCCCTGGCATGAATCCAAATTGTTCTTCGAGATGCTAGTCTCTCGACTCACTCTTCTTTCTATTACTCGTTCCTATAGTTTCATTGTGTAGAAATACAGAGAAAATGGAGAGAAATAAAATAGGGTTTTATTAATTCCTCAATTGTTGAATACATACATTTATTTGTACATTAATATAAGAAGGGAGAAAGGAGAAGAAATCTCAATCTAAGAAGCGGGACTAAAATTTAAAGAGGAAGGGGGTCCAAGATGGGTCTTGCATTGGGCATTTACATATTTTTCTTTCAACACGCTCACGCAAATTGGAGCACACAAATCATATGCACCCAACTTGGACAAGAACTGATAATATAATGGGCGTGGAAAGGCCTTGGTGAAAATATCAGCAACTTGTTCAGCAGAAGGAATATGTTTTAATTTCAGCTTCTTTAATTGAACTTTCTCTCGAATGAAGTGGCAGTTAACATCAATGTGTTTGGTTTGTTCATGAAATACTGGATTCTTAGCAATGTGTATAATAGCCGCTTGACTGTCGCACAATAAAGTGGTCGGAGAGGAAAACTTGACTCCTAAATCATCTAGGAGACTTTTTACCCAAGTAAGCTCAGACGCAACAGTTGTCATTGAACGATACTCAGCTTCAGCAGATAAGAAATCAACCA
Source organism: Platanthera guangdongensis (assembly GCA_039583875.1). NCBI lineage: Eukaryota > Viridiplantae > Streptophyta > Magnoliopsida > Asparagales > Orchidaceae > Platanthera > Platanthera guangdongensis. The sequence continues at coordinate 126,389,659 of CM077159.1, read as the reverse complement.
CTAATTGTTTCTTGTTGTGCCAGGTAATGAGGTGTCCTCTGAAGTAAGTACAGAATTCACTTGTGGAGCGTCAATCTCCAAGGAACCAGCATAAACAGCATCAAAATAGGCAATCAAAGACAGAGGATAGGACGAGAGAGGGTTTGTATACAAGCTCTTGTCTCAGCCTTTAAATATCTGAGGATGCGCTCGATAGTCTGGAGGTGAGATATCCATGGAGATGCATGAAACTGCTAACCACTCCAACAACAATGAGATATTCAGTCTTGTAACGGTAAATTAAATTACTTTCCCTACAAGAGAAAATGGAGAGAAATAAAATAGAGTTTTATTAATTCCTCAATTGTTGAATACAACCATGCATTTGTACATTAATATAGGAAGAGAGAAATGAGAAGAAATTCCAATCTAATATGTGGGACTTAAATTTAAAGAGGAAGAGGGCCCAAGATGGGCCTTGCATTGGGCATTTACATATTTTTCTTTAAACACATTATATAACTCATTAATTTAATTCCTTTGTAATTAACACAATTTTGTATATCTCATTTGTTCCTATACAAAGGTACCAAGATACTTTCTCTCCAGTGGAATAAAGGCTTGAGTGTACTTGTTTATATAGTTCACATCTGATGAATTGGTAAAAATGAGCATCTATAACTATTTTCAAAAGAGTTATGAACTTTAATATTAAGATTTGTGCTGACTATTAAATATTTAGTAATAGTCACATATGGGAACACCATTATGTGGAGTAACCATCCAAATATGTTATGCAGAATATAGCCTATATCACTCTTTATTGCATAGCATGTATTAGGAATTTCTTCATAACATGTGAGTAATCCTAGGAGCTCATTGCTCTACTTTCCTTGTTCTCTTAACACAGGATCATGTATATATATGTATCATGTTCTTCTGTAAAATCTTCATCAGAAACAAAGAAGATTTATTCCACATTCATTTTTTATTATTGTTAGAAAAGCTCATGTAATTAGCCCAGTATTGGGCCCATTTATTTTCTACTTTCTTCTCCTCCTATTAGTCTCACATCATTGTATAGGATTTTTTCTCTTCTTCTCTCTTCTATATATTTGTATTCTCTCCTTGTATTTACATACACAAGCAATACATACAAGTTTTGAGCTCACTCAATATGGTATCAGAGCCAGCGATTCCGACTTCGCGGCTTCACCTTTCCTAACCGCCCGGCTTATCCTCCTCTCCTGACTACTCTCTCTCTCTCTCTGCGACCTGTTCCTCTACTCGCCCGGTAGCGGTCTGCTCTACCCGCTAGTCTCTCTGCGGCTTCTCCCTTGCTAAACTGTTGCCTGCTCTTCTCTTCCTCCCTCACGTGGATCCACCCCCCTCAATTCCTTTTATAGCCTCTCCTCTCCTCTCCACCCGTGGGCCCCACTTCTCGTTGCCTTCTCTGTCTTCCTCTTACCACGCGGTCTCCTACTCACGGTCTCTCCCTCTTACCGCGCGGCCTCCTCCCCGCGGTCTCTTTTCTTGCCGCTCGAGTTCCTACTCACGGTTTCTCTTCTTGCCGCTCGAGTTCTTACTCGCGGTCTCTCTTCTTGCCGCTCGAGTTCTTACTCGCGGTCTCTCTTCTTGTCACTCGAGTTTCTACTCGCGGTCTCCTTTCTAGCCGCTCGAGTTCTTACTCGCAGTCTCTCCTCTTGCTGCTCGAGTTTCTACTTGCGGTCTCCTTTCTAGCCGCTCGGGTTCCTACTCGCGGTTTCTCTTCTTACCGCTCGAGTTCCTACTCACGGTCTCTTTTCTTGCCGCTCGAGTCCCTCCTAGCGGTTTTTCTTTCTAACCGCTCGAGTTCCTACTCGCGGTCTCTGCCTCTGCTTCCCTCTTCTGTTCGCGCGGACTCTGTTTCTAACCGCTGCGCTTTCTTGTCTCTTTTCTTCTCGCTCTTGCTTGGCCGCTTGCGTTCTCTCCGTGTGACCGTGCGGGTTGTCGTTGCACTCTCCCGCACCTGGTCGCGGCCTCCCGTCGGTCTCTCCCCTGTGCTTGTCTGAGTGCCTATCCGTTGCGGCCTCTTCTCTAACCGCGCGCTTCTATTCGCTGCGGCCTTCCCCGGCTCCATGGGATCTTCCGTCGACTCTCCCGACAGGCGGCTAATCCTCCTGCTGACCGCCCGGCTTCTCTTCCTGACCTTCGAGATGAGCTGCGGATCACCACTATCTCATTATCTGGGAAGAAGAACTTTGTTCCGTGGGTCCACTCGGTTCGGCGTGTTCTTCAGGCCAACGGCCTCGTGCTTCACCTTACTAACGCACCCCTTCCCCTACTACGGAGGACTGGCTACGGAATGACGGCCGAGTTCAAACATGGCTCCTTAATTCTCTGGAGGGTGAGTCATGCCAAATGGTCATGTACCATGAGACCGCCAAAGCTATGTGGGAGGAGCTTCACTCCTTGTACTCTGAAAATGATAGTCTTCAACACCTCTATGACATTATCACTGACCTTCAGACTCTTGATACTAGCGGGGCGGCTGACATGACCTCGTTTGTTGCTCGTGCCAAGACTTTGGCAGAGGCCTGGATTCAGCATCAGCCTTCTACCACCGACCTTCCTGCTCAGCGCATGCAAAAGGAGGTTGTTTGCATTGTCATGATGATGGCTCGTGTCCCGCCTCACCTTCAGAGCATCCGGGCTCAGGTCTTGGCCTCGGCCTCTACACCCTCCCTCTATGATGTCTGATCTATGCTCCTTCGCGTATCACCACCCCTGGATTCTCCGGCACCCTCCTCTCCGGCTCTCTTTCAGCAGACCCTTCCCCCCTTACTTCCCCACCGCCTTCTGCTCGCTGTGGCCGTTCCGGTTCTTGCGGAAGGGGACGTGGGGGTCGGGGCCGCCCCAAGTGTTCATATTGCGGCCGAGATGGCCACACGGATGTTGTTTGCTACAAGAACATGGCTATCCTCATTTCCCCACTGCGGCTGCTGCCATTGATGGCTCCTCCTCCACTGGTACCGACCTTGAGGTCGTCCGTCTCTAGCTCCAGCACCTCCAGGGGCTTCTTAGCCCTCCTCCTGCTTTTTTGTCTTCATCTCTATTGCAGGTATTACTTGTCCTTCCTCCGGTCCGCGTTGGATCCTGGACTCGGGGGCTACTCATCACATCACCTCGATGCGGCCCCTCCAGTCCTCGGATGTTCCTCATCCGAAGTCTATCACCGTCGCCAATGGGGCGACTGTTCCGGTCTCCGGCTACGCTGACATCTCTCTTGCTCCCTCTCTCTCTCTTCGCTCGGCTCTTTATGTCTCAGGCTCACCTTTTAATTTGCTTTCTGTTGGACGCTGAAAGTGCAGGTTCGATCTGATATACTCTAGAGGGAGGGTGAATAGAGTATAGTGCTTACTAAAAACTTTTACAACTGTTGTTGTATACCTAAGTGAACAGGAAAACAAATAACAAAAGTAAACACAACAACTAACTAAACACAGAGCAATCGCAGACCACAGCCAGAAAACAAAAGAAAATAAGCAACCAGAAGACACAAGGAGCTATAGTGGTTCCCCAATCAATCTGGGTACATCCACTCTTCTACCACCCTAGGTAGGAATCCACTGCAGCATGAGTTGATCAGGTGTCCTGGGCACCAATGGGTTTTGATCAGGTCCCCAAAAACCAAACCCTCAAGTCTTTTGGAAGGAGACTTGCAACCAGAATAATTTTGAAGGGATTTAAACTCTGTACAGGAATTAGAGAGAGGGTGATAGTGTCTTCTCTGTCAACAGTCAGAGAGAAGACTTGTGGATTGATGTAGCAGATCTTGCTCCCCTGAGATCTTGAATTGGTCAGAAATGCTGGAGCACTGCTTTCAGGGTGATAGGCCTTCAATGACCTAGAATGCCTGGACCAGAACTGCTTCAGGAACTTCTTTTGACTGATAAAGTTCTGTTGTCCTTTGAAGTTGTCCTGAGAATAGAAAGAAGAAGACTCTTGATTGAATTTAGTTGTTCTTCTTCTACTTCAAAAGTTTTCTGGTCAAGGCTGATTGCAGTCAAGAACTTTAGATTTGAGAATTTTTGTTCTTCTGCAGCTTCAGAGTGTCTGTCAAATTGTTTTCTGTACTGTGATTCTTGAACTCTATCACTGCTTGATTCTGTTCTCTTACTGTGTCACTATTTTTTTGTGTGCATCTGTGTATCTCTTACTGACTGAGGAATATTCAAACTTTTGAATGTCGAGCAGTAATTACAGTCAGCCTTGGAAAGAATCAGCAATCAATGACTTTCCTAACTGTCTCATGGAAAAAACGGCATGTAATCGTACATAGTCAATGCACGTTCTAACGGTAACATTCCGAGAAGATCTGGCATTAAATGTTCAGGAATCAGCGCCAAGAAACGGGTCGGGAGCCTTGAAGAAAACCTAATCTGGATTCGTCGAACGAAGAACACATTTCGTCGAGCTGAACATATGTTCGTCGAGCTGAGCTTGAGTTCGTCGAGCTGAACTTGATAGAGTTCGTCGACCAGACAATCTTCATTCATCTGATAGACATTCTTCATTCGTTGAGCTAAGAATCAAATTCGTCGACCTGAGAAAAGTTCTGGACTTAGACAAAATACTCTGCATCTGCTGAAATGTTGTGTCGACATAAATTGGTGTCGACAGATTGATCTTGGTGTCGACACAAATCCTCTGGTGTCGACATAAGCTGGTGTCGACTGAAATCCTGGTGTCGACACAAATCGTCTGGTGTCGACACAAACCCTAAGTGTCGACACAGATTCTCTGAGTCCAGAAATCGTCGAGTAGAGTATAGCATCCGTCAACTGAGAAGCTGACTTCGTCGACCTGAGAAGTTATGAACTTGAGGTCCAGTTTGTCGAGCTCAGAATATAATTCGTCGACTGAAGCATGAAGCTGGACTTAGAAAGATTTGAAGTCCTCCTGACTTTGGCTTGATGTAGAAACTGAGTTTTCGTCGAACAGAGAACATAGATCGTCGAGCTCAGCACCAAGAATTGTCTCACGATCGTCGAGCGCAGAACTCCTTTCGTCGAGCTGAGTTCGACGAACATCTAACTCACTTTACTTAGTCTTGAAAACTTGTGAGTCTGGAGTCTCTGAGGGTCTTGTTGAAAGTTGGTCCATCTGGAGTTGAGCCTAAGGACTTAACCTAGACTTTAGGACACAAATTGACTCTGGCTATACAAGATGGGTCACATCCTAAGTCAGTGAACCTAGCCCAAATCAACTAGGGATCCAGTAGACGCCTCACTCATGATATGGATTGCTCTGTCACATTTACTCCCTCTTCTTTTGTGATACAGGATCGGCGGACGCGGATTATCATTGGTAGAGGACGACTGCAGAACGGGTTCTACCTTCTTGACGTCTTTCCCACTATTCTCTCCTTTGTCTCAGCTATTGACTGGCACCGACGTCTTGGGCATGCCCCTCTTCCTGTTCTCCAAAAGGCACTGTCTGATATCTCTTTTCCTGCTTTCCAATGTGATTCCTGTGCTTACGGCAAACAGCCGCGTACTTCCTTTCCTGCTCATTGTACTAGGAGCGCTGCTCCATTTGATTTACTACACTCCGATATCTGGGTCCTTTTAAAGTTCCCAGTATTTCTGGGTACCGTTATTTTATAACATTCATTGATGATTATTCACGCACCACCTAGCTTTACCTACTTTGTGATTGCTCTGAGGTGCCTCGCATATTCCGCGCCTTTATACAAAAAACTCGCACGCAATTCTCCAAAACTATTAAAACCGTGAGCACCGATAACGCTCGCGAATACACAGGCCATGAATTTGCCAATCTATGTGTCGAATTTGGTATTATTCATCAAACCTCCTATGCGTACACCTCCCAACAAAATGGCGTGGCCGAACGAAAGAACCGCCACCTCCTCGACGTTGCCCGCTCCCTCATGCTCCAAATGAATGTTCCAAAAATTTACTGGCACTTTGCGGTCTCCACTGCATGTTTCCTCATCAACCGTCTCCCATCATCGATTCTTAACTCTGCCACTCCTTTCAGTCTCCTTTTCCCCTCCACTCCGGCCTTCCCTCTTACACCAAGGGTCTTTGGCTGCATTTGCTTCGTTCACCTCCTGGGTCCATCCTCGGATAAGTTGGATCCCCGAGCCGATAAATCCATTTTCATCGGCTACTCTCGCACTCAGAAGGGCTACCTGTGTTACTCTTCTGTCACACGGAAGGTCATCGTCTCCGCCGATGTTACCTTTCGGGAAGACCAACCTTTCTTTCCCCCACCTCCTGCCCCTTCCTCCCCGACGACATCTCCACCACTACCTCTACCCCGACCCGTCATCCCTACTACTGACTATGTTCCCCTACGTCCTTCTAACCCTACTTCTGCTCCCTCCAGGCCGCCAGTTATACAGGTTTACTCTCGCCGCCTTCCTCCTCGTCCTGCTACCCCTCTGCAGTCGGCCTCTTCCTCGGCTACCCCGCGCCCTGCTGATCAAGTATCTCCCTCTACCGCTCATCCTTTGGAAAATTATGTCTCTCTGCATCGTCTCTCTCCCCAACTACATACATTTGCTACTTCTTTTTCCTCCATTGCGGTTCCTAACACTGTGCAGGAGGCGCTACAACATCCCGGTTGGCGGGCTGCCATGGAGGAGGAAATGGCTACTCTCTGGGCCAACCAGACCTGGACTCTCGCACCACTTCCACCGGGTCAGCAACCGGTTGGGTGTAAGTGGGTCTTCGTTGTCAAACATGCCGCTGATGGGACGATTGACCGACTGAAAGCTCGACTGGTTGCCCGGGACTTCACCCAACAACATGGGATGGACTATCAGGAAACCTTCTCTCTGGTTGTCAAACTCAACACCGTTCGGGTTCTTATCTCGGTGGTTGTCCATCGTCGGTGGCCCTTAATGCAACTGGATATTAAGAATGCCTTTTTGAAAGGCGACTTACAGGAAACTGTCTATATGCAACAACCTCCCGGGTTTGAGACCACGGGGGAGTCTCAGGTTTGTCGCCTTAAGAAATCTCTGTATGGCCTCAAACAATCACCACGGGCATGGTTCGACAGGTTCAGCAAAGCTCTCCGGGAGGTTGGTTTTTCTCGAAGCATAGCAGATTTCTCGATGTTCACTCGCCAACGTACAGCGGGGACGGTCCTTTTGTTAGTTTATGTTGACGACATCATAATTACAGGGGATGACTCACAGGAAATACAGGAGGTCAAACGACATCTCGGTACTGTTTTTCAAATAAAGGATCTGGGACCCCTCCGGTATTTTTTGGGCCTTGAGGTCACTAGACGACCAGATGGTCTCGTCCTTTCCCAGCGAAAGTATTGTCTCGACCTTCTCCATGATGCAGGTTACTCGGGTTGTAAGCCGATCAATACCCCAATGGATGTGAATCACAAGTTATGTGCTCGGGCTTCTGACTCAAATCTCTTACTTGAGAATCCTGAATACTATCGCCGTCTAGTTGGAAAATTGATCTACCTCACGGTAACTAGACCTGATATATCTTTCGCAGTTGGTATTGTCAGCCGTTATATGCATTCCCCGCGGAAATCTCATCTTCAAGCCGTTGAACGCATTCTCAGATACCTCAAAACAGCCTCTGGTCAAGGATTGGTCTACAAGACCTCATCTTCAGCTCCTACATTGATAGCTTACTCTGATGCTGACTACGCTGGTTCTCTTGATGATCGACGTTCAACCAGTGGCTTTTGCACCTATTTTGGCGGACACTTGATTACGTGGCGGAGCAAGAAACAAGCTGTTGTAGCTCGATCATCTGTTGAGGCTGAATACCGGGCAATGGCATCTGTTGTTTCTGAACTAACATGGCTGGAGAGTCTTCTTACCGATCTGGGTATAAAACTTCCTTCTCCAGCTCTTCTCCTTTGTGATAGCCAAGCGGCGATACATATTGTCAGGAACCCGGTATTCCACGAGAGAACTAAACATATTGAAGCCGATTGCCACTTCATCAGAGAAAAAGTTCAAATGAAGAAGATTGACCTAAAGCATGTTCCCGGGACAGAACAAGTGGCGGATGTTCTCACTAAAGCTCTTCCTAGTCCACTCTTCTATCAGTGCTTGTCCAAGCTTGGTGCATACGATTTGTACGCTCCAGCTTGCGGGGGAGTGTTAGAAAAGCCCATGTAATTAGCCCAGTATTGGGCCCATTTATTTTCTACTTTCTTCTCCTCCTATTAGTCTCACATCATTGTATAGGATTTCTTCTCTTATTCTCTGTTCTATATATTTGTATTCTCTCCTTTTATTTACATACACAAGCAATACATACAAGTTTTGAGCTCACTCAACAATTATGATATCAGAGCCAGGAAAATCCATCGACATTAACCCATTTCACCATGGTCGCAGACTTAGTTCCCCAAGAGGAAGGGCAAGCACGGAGAGCCATCGAGATGTCTTCATCATTCTTCCTATCTCAGTCTGAGAACCCAGAAGCCATCATCACGATTTGTGTATTGAATGGTGACAACTATGACCTCTGGGAAAGATCGATGTTCAATGTATTGAAGGTGAAGGAGGGCTTTGTCGACGGTTCGTTATCACCACCGAAGCCTGGATCTCAAGAGGCAAATAACTGGAAGGCTTGCAATTCCATGATAATATCATGGATTGTTAATTCCATTGACAAGTCCATTCAACCTAGCATCACTTATGAAGATTTAACAAAGGCATTTTTGGATAATCTCAAGAAGCATTCGTGTTTCTCTGTTGGGAACGCCCCACTAGTGCACCAATTGAAGGGTGAAATTGCATCCATTCGCCAATGAGTCTCAATCGTGGTGATCTACTGCACAAAGTTTAAATTGATGTGGGACGAGCTCAACAGTTATATCAAGGTGCCTAGTTGTTCATGTGGTGGGTGCACGTGCGGCGGTACACGATACTTGATTCACAAACAAGATGAGAAAAAGTTACACCAATTCGTAATGGGATTGGATAATTCGGTTTTTGGGACTGTTCGCTCCCACATCCTGAACATGCATCTATTACCAACAATTAGGGAAGCATATGCACTAAACACTTGTGAGAAACGACACGGGTCTATCGTTCGAGACCAAGACGAACAGATTGATCCTGTGACTTTGGCGGCACATGCTGTCAACAATAACAAAACAGGAGGCCACCGCAGTCCTTCGCAACCAAAGGGCAACGCGGCAAGACAGTGCTCCACTGTGGTCGGCGTGGTCACGAGAGGTATGGATGCTTCGAAGTTATCGTTATCCAACATGGTGGAAAGGGCCACAAGAATGCGGCTCAACCGACAGGGGACATTATAGTCGGGATCACGGATCTGGGACACGTCTCTGAGAAGGTGGAATTACTGCCTTCCACACAACAGGACAACCCATTCCTAATGAAGGAATTCTGGGACTGTCAAACTAGCAAATTCAAAAAATCTGGACCGTCCTGGATCAAGATAACACCGAGAAGCTCTCTGGTAAGATTCATAACAAATCCTTGTGGATCCTAAATAGCGGAGCATCAAATCACATGACGGGGTCCCCCAATTTGTTGTCCAACACCCGAAGAGTTGCATCCTTGCCTGTGATTTTGCCTAATGGGGCCCAAACTGTCGTAACAGAGATGGGGCAAGTTGTGTTGAGTCATGAAGTGACACTAATGACTCATTTGACAATTGATCTCCATTCGACAATTAATCTCTGAGAAAAATTGTCAAATTATTTTCACTAATGAGCTTTGTGTGATACATGACAATGCTTCGAGGACGTTGATTGGAATAGCTGCTTTGCGTGTATTTTAAATTTTAACTGATTTGCGTGTATTTCATAATAAGCTTTGTGTATATTTCATTTGCAATAGCTTATTGTTATCAAAATAAAATTATTCTATAATAATAAATATATTTTACAATATATCACTTTGTATTTGATAATAATATTTGATCTTAGATACTATTTTAATTTATTTCATAATATAAATAAATGACATATTTTTTATTTATTTGTTATAGTATTTTTCTATTTTTATAGCATATAATTATAGTTAGTATATATATAAATAAAAAATAAAATTTATAAGACATGAAAAATCGATATTTTAAAATATCTCCGACATGTCTCCGACTTCCGACATCCGACATTTAAAAACTCAATCTGATATGTCGCTCACATCTGATATTTACAACATTGCCTAGAAATCGTCGTTGCATTTTTGTTGGATACCACAACAAGAGGGGATGGAAACTCTATGATCTTGAACGATACGTCTTCTTTGCCTCTCGAGATATCTCGTTTTATGAAGGAGAATTATCCTTCGATATCAAGAATCGGCTCAACGAGTGTCGCACTGAAGGGGCGGGAGGAGAGCTTGGAGGAGACATTGAAAGAACTGATCCTAACATGGAATGAGAAAATGTTGGTGAGGACATCAACACTTTGGAGCTGCAGGTAAACACGACTCCAAACTCAAGGGAGAGCGTGCAATCCTAAGCCAGAAGAACGATGGTGAAAGCAAAAACAGGGTGTGTCGCATGACAAAATGCGTCGCTAGACTGGATGACTATGTCATCTTCTCAGCAGTTTGCGGAAACTCAAGCGAGTAACCGCCCGGTCCTCCACTCAGACAGGAATGTCAAAAATATTTGGTTTCCGGACCCGTAGATACGCAGCATCCAAATCATTGCACAAACCTGCCGGAGAAAAAATTACTCAAATATGAACATTGAAGAAAGCGGAAAATAAACACACTCACCTCTCCCGTTCACCTCTCCATGACAACCGCTCAGGTACACTGTATCCCTTAGTGAATTATGTGACATTTTCTAATTTTTCTCAGGGGCACAAGGCGTTTCTAATGGCGATTGATTCTGCCATCGAACCAAAAAACTATATGGAAGTCATGAAGAGTCCAAAATAGCAGGCAACTATGACTAAAGAAAGCATGGCTCTCGAGGCAAATAAAACATAGACATCGGAAGCTCTACCGGCCGGGAAGACACATATTGATTGCAAATGGGTTTATAAAATTAAATATAAGGTTGGTGGTGCCATTGAAAAATACAAGGCGCATTTGTGACCAAGGAATGCACCCAAATTAAAGGCTTGGACTTCTACGAGACTTTTGCACCTGTTGCCAAACTTGAATCCATCTGTGTTTTCTTATTTGTTGTTATTGCTCGGGGATAGTAAATACACCAAATGGATGTCAACAACGCCTTTCTCCACAGCGATTTAGACGAAGAGGTCAACATGCGGCGACCCCCTTATTTTCACTCAACCAACGATGGGATGTTGTCATTTACGTAAGTCTCTATACGGATTGCGCCAAGCCTCGTGTAACCATTGTTTTAAATGTCCTCTGACATGTCCGACATGTCATTTTTAACGGCAAAATGATGTTTTTCTAAAAAAAAAGATTATGTCCTTTTGTAAAATATAGGCCGACATGTTCGATTTTTTTCGATAAATCGGCTGACACGAGATTTAAATATATCGTCTGCTATTTTATTTTATATTATATTAGCAGGCTAGCAGCATATGTTTAAATCGCATATACATATTACATTATATATGTTTAAATCGATTAGACTTATGTTTCGATTTTTTAAATATTTTATTCTTACAACCAATTTTGTATAATAGTTTTACAATTTTTTAATTTTATATTACAAAAATATGAAAATATTTAATACATTAATTAGTTGATTGTTTGTATGTTTTTAATATAAATTTATAAGTTTGAAAAAACTTATAATCAATCAATAATTTTTAACTTTTAAATCTTCTTTATTTGCAATAAACTTATTGTTTTCATGTTTTTAATATAAATTTATATGTTTGAAAAGACTTATATTCAATCAATGATTTTTAACTTTTAAATCTTCTTTATTTGCAATAAATGTATTGCTATCAAAATAAAATTATTGTATAATATTAAATATATTTTACAATATATCATTTTGTATTTATTAATAATATTTATCTTGGATACTATTCGATTTAATTTTGTAATATAAATGGCTCATTTTTTATCTATTTATTATATTAATTTTCTATTTTTATAGCATATAATTATAGTTAGAATGCATAAAAATAAAAAAAAATTAAGACATGGAAATCCGATATTTTAAATATCTCTGACATGTCTTCGACTTCTAACGTCCGACAATTAAAAACTCAATCTGATATGTCGTCGGCATCCGATATTTACAACATTGCTCGTAACTGATTTACCAATTTGAGTGATGCACTTTGGCAATATGGATTTATCTAATCCCGCACAGACTACTTGTTAGTTTTTCATCAAGAGAATGTTTATTTGAGTAGACAACATTAATACTATTTTTGTTAAGAACTTTATTATTCTAAAATTAAAAGTTAAAACGGTATAAATTATTTGGGCAGTTGCACATGGGTCCTTAGTACGAAGGCGGCAATAGTACCCATCATCGCTCGTCATACCACTAGATAAATTCATCATTATGGGAGCATATAATAACAATGAACCATAAGTTCCCACTGACAATAGATCATGGGCACTACGTGGATACCAGTGCTTCGAGGTCGAAAATTAAGAAATTTTGTTCTAAAAGTGAGAATACATAATAAGAATATACTGATAAAAAAAATAATCATAACCATTCTAGGCACGTGTAAAGAGAACCTAACATTATATATTGCACCTCATTCAAAATCTTTGTTCCCTGATCGCATCAATAATTATTGACTTCCATGAAAACATCATGTTTTCGGGCGATTTTGAAAAAGTTTCTAGTGCATAAAAATTGCATGGACTTTTAATTATATCAAATAAAGTAATGAAATATAATTTATCAAAACAAGTTTTTTAAGTCTAAAAAACCAAACAAAAGGTAATAACATCTGCACTCGTATTAAGATCTCCTATTTGACAATAAACTTCCCTAAATCTTTAAGCCTGTCTATTTATAAAGTGTTCTTTTTACACCTATTCACTCCGGGTAAATCTCATTTTTGAAACATAACCCTTGAAAAGTTTCAAAAAGAAACCTTGAATCCTGGATTTTTCTAGCTTTAGCAAATTACTGCTCAAATCCTTGATTTATTAACTCATGCTTCTATCTGGATTTATAGGGTTTGAGTATTTGACTGGCTCTAACGTTTTTCTTCAATGCATCGTTTGTCCTTCTCCCTCACTGCCAGCAAGGGCAAGTGATCCTGACAGCCCAATAGCTTGTCAAAGTTATTTCTAGCCTTCTCACACTGTAATCTATGGACTTGGTTACAGAATTTTTGCTCAGCCAAATTCATGCTGGAGAGATTCTTTTTAAGAAGGATGTAGGTTCATAAACTTTGTTGAGTTTTGTCATACATGGGTTGGTGCGTTGTGTAGAATGGCAATGATTCTATTTTGGATTTAATGAAATCCTATAATTATTTTTTGTTCTATTTGTTGCAACATGGTTATTGAGGATTTTCAAAACTAGGTAGAATTTAATTAAAAAAACTCTAAGCATATTTTAAAATCTCTAAATCTTCCAACTTGCAACTACATAGCCCATATATTTGGTTGGATTTAAGAACAGGGCAACCAAACAGACCCTCAATCACATCTCAGACACATAGCACGGCAGAATTTTGGTTGCAGGCAATCTCCAATTTCCTCAGGTATACTTCACATTACTATCATATTAAACGAAATCGACAGCACCGCCCTACACTGCTGTCGATTCACAGACAAATAGCTAGGAGAAATGATTCGAAGAATAATTTAAAAGATTAAATTTTGTTTCATTAAGCAGATGACAATCAATAAAGAATTGTCACATACCTCATCAAGTCTGGTGCAGCAGAGAGGAGCAACTCTTTTTCTACCTCCCTCCAAAATCCTCATTGGTAAATCCTTAGAGCTCATAATTTTCTTGTATCCTGGGGCGACGAAGAACAGCTGTGCAACCCTAATGTTGGGTGCAGCGGCAATAATCGCACCGTTCATTTTTTTTTCTTGGATCCAAAAGGAAATATTTCCCTTCTCCTCGATTTTCAAGAAAACTGGACTTGTATCAATCAGATTATGCTTAATTTGCACTAAAAACGGAGCAAAGTGAAGAAACCTTGAAGTACCGAGAAAGCTATCTACCGCCCGTCAGCTCAAAACGCACAAGCCACAGCCGCGCGAAAACTCTCTCGAGCCACGATATGACCCAGAGCACCAGCAACAAACTGCGTCACACGCGACTGCACCCGCTGCGATCGATCACCGGCGGCGCTCGAGCGAACCGCTCCTTGCTCCCAAGCCGGCATTCACAACATTCCTCATCCCCAAAACCAGCGAACAAAGAGAGTAAGGAGCCTCACCTGTACGACTTCAGAACCAGAGGTGCTGAGCTGTTTCAAACAGAGTAGCTGTTTAATCTGGCAAAATAGTTGTGGGGTGAACAGTTCATTTTTTTGAAGGTAAATACAACAAACAATAACATAAAAAGAACAATTTAACTTAATGCATTCTAATTGTCCAGTAACAAAATTTAAAAAAACAAACTGTTTTCAAAAGTATTATTTCAGTTCTGAAAATTATAAACGTGTTTTGTCATGCGGATAAAACGTATCTCTCGATCATCGAGCGTTAATTGCACATCAAGAATAAATGTAATTACTGATCTTTTTATATATGTTAATAAATATAAACGTCATTGTTATGTATACCTGTGATATTTCGTGAGTTGATCTGCAATGTTGTCTCTAATATTGCTCATTTCTGCAACTCCCGTCCCCTCAAATGAGCTTGGTGTTGTGTTTGGATTTGAATCAATAATTTTTCGACGATTGTTTGGTCGCAACTCATATGCCTCTGAATGAACAAAGATTTCGTTTCTGTCACATACATCAAACTCTGGGTCAGCCCTCGATGAATGTCTTCTAATAAAGTTGTGGAGCGACATCGTAACGACCACAACAACACACTGCTTCAAGAATTCAAAATGAGACATTTTGCTAAGTATGGGTCACTTTTTCTTCCATACACCAAAACTCCTCTCGATGACACTACGCAGCAAAGAGTGTGCTTTATTAAACATTTCACGTCTTCCTTCAATTTGGCCTATTTCCCCGAGCAAAGTCCGGCAAGTGATATCTCGTTTCCGAAAAAGGTTTCAGGACCCCCTTCTCCAACGGGTAACCAGCATCGACGAGATAATATTTCCCTGCAGTAGTAAGAAAGGATTTAAACATTTGAAGATATGATCAATAAATCAGCATAACGTAAAAGCTCGTGGTACATACCTTCTGGTGGAAATGAAAATATACTTAGTGGATCCCGTACTGCACGATGGTATATGCGTGTGTCATGTGCAGACCCCTCCCATCCAGGTACAACATATGTAAAACACATATTGAAGTCGCAAACGGCCATTACGTTTTGAGTCGTGCTACCATGACAACCAATGTAAGGAACTTGATTTTCTACAGCTATCCGTGCATCAACATGTGTACCGTCAATTGTACCGACACAATCTTTAAAAAATGGCATATATCTATCATCATTTTGTATGTGCGATGGAATTATACGAAATTGGGGATCAATCAGAGCAATGTTATGCATGGACAAACTTGTCAGAGCTTCCAGACCGATCATAAATAACCGTCTCAAAGTTTCTGTGGAATGTTGGAATCTTTCACCTGATTTTCTGAATGTTTCATTGTGACCCAATATATAAATTGTTATTGTCAAAACCTCACTAGCTTGTGTCATCTGTGTTCCTCCTAACCCGTGATGTTGTTCCAACAATGTTAGCAAGTCAAAGAAAATGACCTTAGCATTCGGAACATATTGTGAAAACGTCCAAGATGTCCTTCAAATAATTCCCGGAGCCATTTATGTCCAGTTTTAGTTGATGTCATGCACGGTGTTTTATCACAAAACAAACTGACATAATCACTAATTAAACATACGCTCGTGGTAACGAGTTGCACATATGCGCTGCAATCTTGTTGACGAGTTGTACAATAATTCAACACCAACTCCTCATCATCTATGTTAAATTCTTCATCATCATTTATGCTTGACATTATAGTGGCATATAAATATGACACAATAGTCATTATAACAATGTAACATATATCACTGTATGAGAGATAGTAATAAGAGTCCAGCAAAAAATAATTGGCAACAATAATTAAGTTTCCAACAAAAAATCAGTGTCACATTATAGTGCGCTCCTTGAAGTTTTTCACCAAATTGCTCCAGCCTTCCTTATTGAAATGGGTGGTAGGTCTATTCCCTAAATCTATCTCTCGGCTACAAAGATCGCAAAAAACAGAACATGCGATGTCTCCTAATTTGCAGAAATTACACCTTCCTTTGATTTACTCATATATGAGAAAAATTTAAATTAATGCATAAACACACATACACACATAAATTGAACACAGATACACAAACACAGTCATACACACACCAACATAAATACATAAACATACACACACACACACACATAAACACACACACACGCATAAATTGAACACAGATACACAAACACAATCATACACACACCAACATACACACAAACATACACATACACATAAACACACACACACACATAAACTCAAACACAATTCAAACACACACACACACATAAACTCAAACACAATTCAAACACACACACACACACACACACATAAACACACACACACACACACACACAAATAAACACACGCATACACATAAACATACACGCACACACACATACACAGACATACACACACACACATAAACACACAGACACATAAACACACACACACACACACATAAACACACATACACATAAACATACACACACACACACACATAAACACACACACATAAACACACACACACAAACACAAACACAATTACACATAAACACACACAATTACACATAAACGCGCATGCAATTACACATAAACACACACACACATACACATAAACACACACACATACACATAAACACACACACATAAACAAACACACACACACATAAACACACACACACACATACACATACACACATACACACAAACACAATTCAAACACACACACACATACACACATACACACAAACACAATTCAAACACACACACACATACACATAAACATGCACACATACACATAAACACACATACACATAAACACACACACACACACACACACACACACATGAACAAACACACACACACACAAACACAATCATACAAACACACACACACACACACAAACATACACAAACACTATAAACACACACACACACACACACACACACAAATTCCAAAACACACAAACACACAAACACAAACATACACACACACAAACACACACACACACACACACACACAAACACACACAAACACAAACCAAACACACATACACAAACCAAACACACATACACAAACACATTTCAAACACACACACACACACACACAAACACAATCATACAAACACACACACACACACACACACACACACACACACATTCCCAAACACCCTAAACACCCTAAACACAAACATACACACACACAAGCACAATCATACACACACAAACACAAATCACACATGCATACAGAAACATAATTCAAACACACACACCCTAAAAGTAAAATCACACTTAACAGTGCAGGAAATTTTTTGGAAAAAAATGCAGGAAATTTTTTTTTGAAAAAATATGCAAGAAAACAGATTTTGGCCGGAGTGAAGATGGAGGAAGAAAAATGGAGGAAAAATTTATACCTTGGGATCTTTGTAGTCCTAGAATGGAGGAAGAAGAATGGAGTGAAGATGGGGGCGGCCCTTGTCTCGATCGCCTGGGCAAAAACCGCAGATGGAGGAAGAAGAAGATAGCGTAGGCAGTGATCGGAAACAACTCTGGAGGAGGAAGAGAAGGCGAGAAACGGTGCCGGAGTGGAGAAGTGCAGTGCTTGCCGGAGTGAAGAGGTGCAATCGGGAGATTCCTCGTCGGCGATGGACGAGATGGAGGAGTTCGGCTCTGTCGGCGGAGCGCGGGTTTTGGCTGACAGCGGAATCACGAAATTTCCGTGATCTGGAGTCGTGAGAAAATATCGCGACTCCAGATCACTGTTATTTCGCGATTATAGGGCGGCGGCGACTACATAATCGGGGCTTTTTTCTGTTTAGCGGGCGGCACAGTAATTTGCGGTGCACTGAACTTAAAACGTGCAGCCAAACAGAGCCTAACGCGAGAGATAATGGAGCAGCGAGTGAGCCTTCGCCGGTGGACGATGGAAAGCTAGCGAACGAGCCTTCAGCGGTGCCTTCTCCGTACGTTTCTCGGGGCTGGACCCCCAGTCCCCAACGACCTCTCACGAAAAAGGTTCCCCTCCGTTTGGAGGACTGCTTCATGGTTAGAGGTTGTAAAAGGAGCTGTTGTAAATGCAGTTCTGTAAATGGAGCTGTTGGAAACTGATTGTTGGAAATGAATATCTGTTTGGGTATTTTGTGTTTGCAGAGCTATTCAGAACAGATAACCATTTGACAAAACAGCGGTGACGTTTTATAAATATTTTTTATTATAAATATTTTCTATTATGTATTTTTAATTATTTTTAATCTATAAATATTAATATGATTATTTATGTATACTGTTAATTATTAATATGAATTTTAATTATTTTTTAACCAATAAATATTACTGTTAATATAATATAGTTTATAAATATTATACTATAGTTTATATATATAATAGTCTGATGGGAGCGGTAGTCTGATCGCCACCGCCGTGCCTTCACCCCCGCTTGCGAGATCAGGAAGAGCCGCTCTCGTTGGGGATTTTTCCAGCACAGACCCAATCTTCTCTTTCTCACAACTCCGCCCCGACACCGTCGATCACGATGTCATCCCCGCTCCGAAGCGGAGATCTCCATTCACCCGTCGTCGTCCACCGCTAGATTCCATTCCAATCAACCGTCTCTGAGCAGAAGCTCCGCCGCCTCAGCAAGGAGCAGGCCGCCCGCCTCCCTCTCTCTCTCCGGCCACCGCCTAAGCAAGGAGCAGGCCCGCCCCCTCTCTCTCTCTGGCTGCCTGAAGTAGCAGCCCGAGCCGCCTCCCTCCCCTCCTTTTTCTGTCCAGTACGCTGCCTCTGGAGCAGGTGAGGCCGGGAACACCTTCCTCGCCACCTCTGGAGCAAGGCAAGGCTGGGGGCTTCTCTCCCGCAGCCGCTTGAAGTTGTGGAAGCCGTGACAACCTTTGCCGATGCCACTTGGAGCACGGTTAGCCATGGAGAGGCTCGGTCATGGATGGAAAAATCATTCGGAGCTTTCAACTCTCCTGCGGAGGTCGGATCCGTGCATGGACAACCACTACGGGCCCTAGACGTCGAGCCTCGGGCAATGTGCGCGGTTGCAGCTCCGCCAAACACGCGTCAAGGGTAAAAAAATTTCTTCATGGGCAGGTGAAGCCCTTATTTTCCATATTTGCATGGAAACACCTCTCCACCGACGAGTGGGGGAAGGATGCTCTCTGACGGGTTGACGTATACGTCCCTGCAATTGATTGCATTAGCACCCGGAA
This sequence comes from Platanthera guangdongensis, assembly GCA_039583875.1. Taxonomy (NCBI): domain Eukaryota; kingdom Viridiplantae; phylum Streptophyta; class Magnoliopsida; order Asparagales; family Orchidaceae; genus Platanthera; species Platanthera guangdongensis. Next base: position 126,370,143 of record CM077159.1, on the reverse strand, counting down.
GCGTGATTACGAGTTTAGGCATGCTGTGTGAAACCCATCCGGACGTGTGAGCCGGATTGGTGATGTTCTGGGGTTCCCGGAGAAGACTCTGAGGAAGTTGTATATTATCTATTTGCAGGGAATGCGCGCCACAACCCCAAAAAAGGGGTGGGTGCGATGTTTTTGTGTCGCTCTTAGTCGACCTTTGTTTGGCCTGCTGCCGCCATTTGATACGTGGGCGTACACGTGTTGCAGTACCAAGCGGGGAGTAGCGGGCTTAAGCCCAAGCTTGTGCCGGCCCTCGAAGGCCTATTTTTGCTTATATTGTCGGCCTGCGTGCCGAAGTATGGAATTCATATTCCTGTAATTATTTATAATATCTGTGATGCTCTGTGTATGTGTAGTTTACTTCTTCTGTCTTGGGCGAGTGGTGTGCTCGTGAACCGCTCGCCCCATGGGGGCCCCGAGGTATAGTTGTCTGGAAGCCCCTGATGGCCTGTTCTCATCCTTTGAGAATAGCAGAGTTATGTTGTTAGTGACCCAACTTGGGCAGCGTGTCGTAGAATTGCTCGACGAGATTACCCCATTGGTAGGGCAGATGAGGAACATTTTACATAGACCCGAGGAGGCACCTCTGTCAGGAGAGAGTTGGTCTTGAGATTCTCCTTAGAGGTTTCGGTCGGCCAAGAGAGCCCTCCGAAGGTGCCTTAGCTCAGCCTTTGGCTTGGGAGGGGAAGAGTTTGCTAGTCTTCCGGGTATGCGGCAGGACCTCCACGCTGAGACCTTGGGTTTGTCCCTTGTGTTCCTAGTCTTGTGCTTAGATCGTTCGCTTGAGGGTAGTAGCTGCGCGGTCACCCCTTCCCCGAGGGTGAACTCCACAGGAGACCGAGATTTCGGTTTCAACATTCATGGCATGTAGAAATTTAAGTAGTTTATGTGTGAAAATTTGGTGGTTTATGGTGGCCATCATAATAATAAAAAAAATAAAGTGGTTTATGTGTGAAAAGTGACGGTTTAACATGTGGTCTAAGTTATGTTGGGTTTGAATGGTATCGGGCTTGACTTGCTCATGAGCTATAATATATCCTACAATGTGTAAAGCCTAAATTACATAAGTAATAGCTCAAAATACATAATGCTTAAAATACGAGTGAGCTCATAAGCATGCTCAAAATGAAATACATAATTAAATAAAAATATGGATTTACTTTGAAGGTTGGTTGACATCATGTGAGTCTACGTCAACTTTTCCACTATCTTGATTTAACTTGTCATACATCAAGTACACAACCACCACCACCACCGTGCCCAATGGACTTTAAAGCTAGCTTATGAACAATCATCTAACAAGGGTATAAGAGAGTAATGAACACAAAATGCCTCGTTGAAAACTGTGTTTCTCAAGCACTCTCACTGATTTCAATTTAAGTGAGGGTATGTTTGCGGTGATAATTTTGCTCCAAAGAGTTTGGAGAAAAAAGTTTGTCATAAAATATATGCTTGACATGACAATGATTATCACTGCTACCAAGAAAAAATACTAATTTTGAACATAAATTGGACAGAGTTCCTTAGGTGAGATTCGACATTCACGATCAACGGTTCATATCCACCACATTTACGACCGCAGCACCATGTCAAATGGATGCTGAATATTGCGGGGTTCTCTAATAATGGTCATAATAGTGGAGTAAATACACTCAAATTAAGATATATAAAAATAAGGAGCGGTTAAGTAGAGACCAAAAGTTTGTTGTCACAATAGAAAGAAAACATTTCAAACAAACTCAACAAAACCTTAATAAAGAAATCAATGACACTAGATGAATTCAACCATCAGGTAATATATGCACTGTTAGCAGGCCTATCCAAAAATCTGCCTGGCTCGGGTCGGAACTGGGCCTGACGGGCATGGGCTTTTGCCACCCAGGCTCGGGCCTGAGCTTAGCTTTAGCAGGGATCGAGCTCAGGCCCGACTTTAGCAGAGCTCGGGCACCAGCTCCTGGAGGGGGCCTGCTAAGGCCCCAAAGGCTAGGCCAGGCCAGGTCGGGCCCGACCTTTTATTTTAAACTTTATTTTATTTATTTAAATAATTTATTTAAAAAAATTAAAGAACTATATTATAAATGAAATGAATTGAGATGGGCAAGAAAAATTAAATTTTATTAATATTGAAAAAAGATAAATTACACTTTTACATCAAAATTGAAAATAAATTAAGAGTACAAGAAATTAAATTGATTATTATTATTAATTTTTGCAGTCTCTCTGATGGATGGATCTCATACTGCAGACAAGTCAGACCTTGATCTTCACATTGCTCTTCGGAAGGGGGTTCAGACGTGCACTCAACATTCCATTCATGATGTTGTTTTGTATGCTCGTCTATCCCCCTCTTACAAAAAATTTGCTCTCGCTCTCTCGGCCAATGTCACCCAGGCTACCTATCAGGAAGCTCTTGTTATCCCTCTTTAGAAAGTTGTTATGGACGAGGAGATGAAAACTTTAATCAAGAGGGGTACTTGGACTCTTTTTCCTACCCCTCCAGGAGAAGATATGGTTGGATGTCATTGGGTCTTTATGATCAAGTTTTATCTTGATGGTACCATCGATCGCTATAAGGCTCTGCTCATTGCCAAAGGTGTTACTCAGAACTATGGTGTGGACTTCTTTGACACCTTCTCTCCAGTTGCTCACATTACCATGATTCATGTTCTCTTTTCTATGGCCATTAACAAAGACCAGGAGACGTCTTAGTTAGATATGAAAAATGTCTTCCTTTATAGAGATCTGCAAAAAGTGGTATACATGAAGCAACCTCCTAGGTATGTTGCTCAGGGGGAGTCTTAGGTGTGTAGGCAGCAATCTACGGACTTAAACAAAGCCAGTGAGCTTGGTTCGATAAGTTCAACAATGTTATCTCTGTTATTGGATTTGCTCGGAGTTTTGCAAATCACTCACTTTTCATACGTAAGAATTATACGGGGCTAGTTGTTCTTGCTATTTATGTGGATGACATTCTTCTTACATGTGATGATAAGAAGGGGATTGATCTGACAAAGAAGCATCTTCTTCAATACTTCGTTACAAAAGATATGAGGTCACCCAAGTACTTCCTAGGGATAGAGATCTTCTGAAAGCCCATCTCAATAGCACTCTCATTCTAGAAGTATGCGTTGAATCTTTTAAAAAAGACAAGTCTTCTTGGGGCTAAACATGTTTGATGTCCAATGATCGTTGGTGATGACAAGTATTGGAGTGAGGATTCACCTCTTCTTTTAGATACCATAAGGCACAAATGGCTTGTGGGAAAACTCATTTATTTGACAATCACAAGACTGGATATTTGTTATTCAGTACAAATGGTGAGTCAGTTTACAAGCTCCCAAGGAGTGTCATCTTCAATCAGCTCTAAAAATTTTAGAATGTGTGAAGGATCTATGGGGAAGGGACTTCTGTATCAAAAGAATAACTATTTGAGGGTTGAATCCTACTATGATGCCAACTATGCTGATGATAAGGAGGATAAAAAATCTACGTCTAGTTTCTGCACCTTTGTAAAGGGAAATCTGGTCAGCTGGAAGAGCAAGAAATAATTTGTTGTTTTTAGGTCGAGTGTTGAAGCAGAATATAAAAGCATGACTTTGACTACATGTGAGCTGTAGTGGTTACAGACACTCATGAGTGTCTTAGGAGAGATCAATCCTGATAATGTTCAGTGACAACAAGGAAGCTATATATATTTCGAAGAATCCAGTGTTTTAAGAGAGGAAAAAATATATTGATGTTGACTGACATTTTATCAGAGAAGAAGTATTAAGAATCAAATCTGCACTCCATTTGTTGCCTCTAATAAAGAGCTTGTCGATGTTTTAACCAAACCAGTATCCTCTTTTTCAGACGTCAGTAACAAGCTGTGCATGATTGACATATATGCTCTAGCTTGATGGGGAGTATTAGAACGTGTTGAGCATGGGCAGTCTGGCAGACAGGATTGATGGATATGTCTGGCAGACTATCGATTTGGTTTGGTGGTCTACCTGTTTGATAGATCTGGCGCTAGTTCTGGCATCCTGGTTTGGTGGTCAAGCAGTTATCCTTTGTATCACCACTGATGTTCAACAGTGGGGTCTGGTGGTTGAAAGAGTTAACCGTAGTGTGGCTAGGTAATCAACAAGAGTTAACCACAGCGCAGTCTGGTGACTCAAGGTCTTACTATTATTCTATTAAAACTGGGTCTAGCAGTTAACTGAGGTTAGTCACGGTTGTAGTCTTGTAGTTAGTACCCCCCTAACTGCCCCAGGTAGCCTTGTCTGTTTACTGCAACTGTGCCTTTTGGTGATTAGCAAAGGCTTGACCGCAGTTGATGTTTGGCAATTCCCAGGTGCTTTTGCAGTTGCGGTCTGGCAGTTAGATTCAATCTAACCGTAGCTGTTCCCCCAAGAGTTATCCATTACATCCTGATGGATAGAGACCAGAGCAACCCTGTTGATATCATCTCAAGCTCCGCGTAATCATGTGGTTAGCTTGTCTAACCACACAGCCTGTAAGTCTGCTTTTTATCTATTCGCCAGTCGCATGTGACAGAAGTTATATATTATCTCCCTTCTCCTCCTATTTTATATAAATAGGGGGCATACCCTTATATTATTAACCTTTTGGAGCAATAAATAAATCTCTTTATTTACAATTTTTCACAGACGCCACTCGCTAGGACAAATTTTGCCCGACGCAATTAGTAATGTATCACTCTAGAAAACTATAAATAGGCCCCCATACCTTCATTTGAAGACAAACACTTCAGAGGTAAGAGAGAGCTTTGAGGTTTTCCAGCGAGATCGTGGACTTAGACCGACCTTCTGCTTAGGAATTCGCTCTACTCCTCTTCTTGCGCAAAGGCTTCATGGACTTAGATATTTTCTCAGCCGGAACGCTTCCACCAAGGTTCCGTGGCTTAGCCAAATTTCTAGGTCGGAATGCTTTCATCAAGGTTCCGTGGACTTGGCCAAAATTCTAGGTCAAAATGCTTCTATTGAGGTTCCGTGGACTTTACCTAATTTCCAGGCCGGAATGCTTCCATCAAGGTTTCGTGTACTCCGCCAAATTTCAAGGCCAAAGCGCTTCAATCGAGGCTCCGAGGACTTAATATCATTCCCTTATTTTGTACTTTGAAATTGTAATAAAGAAGCAGCATGTCACCCTCCGAGATTAAATCTTTGTAAGCTCAAAGAAACTAGTGGATTTTTGGTTGGCACAAATCCAGCCACATGGTTTTTTACCCTTTCCGGGTTTTTCACGTCAAAAAAAGCCTCTTATCATTTTTATGGAACGAGGAAAGATCAGGTGACCCACAATAGTTTGGCACCATATATAGTAAGGTGTTCCCAAAAGCTCTAACAAGTTACAATATAACTTAACTATAGCAGCAATAACAAAGAGAAGCACGCATAATGCCAGCCAACTGTCTTACAAAGCGCCTAGTGACCAGACATCCAACAGCTTTCCCACTGGTCCTATACCGCACCTTGAGGAGGTAATTGCCACACTAGCATCATTGGTTTAAGAACAGATACGTCAGATGGAAGAGCGCCAATCACAAGCGCTTTGCTAAGGGAATTAGGAGCCTCCCATACCTCGGGGGAATGCCCCGCCGAAGGCAGCCATATGTCATTTACCTTAAGACATCGATAGCTTAGTGGGGTGGCCCATGCCACACACTACACAGAAGCTCAGGGGGCACTGCCCATAGGAAGCTCAACCCCCAGAAATGCAATAGGCATCCTAGTGAAACCTCGCGAGCCGGGGGGTATAAATGCTTTGTCGCACTCGGTCTCTCTATTATAGAGGTTTTGTATTCCCTGAGGAACCACCCACAACTTTAGAGGCTTAAGGATCTCCTTTGAGGCAGGGATGACCATTCGCATAATTGCCACTTTATAACAGGAATTAGTATGACACCAATGAATGTATGCGTCTGAAAGAGGAAATCGAGTGGCTCGCACATCACAGATTCCTCAGAGAGTTCCATGGAAAGAGAGTAGCTATGCCGCCAGCCCCAGGTAAACCCCTAGAAGGGCAGTAATATGAGGAGGTCACACTCAGAAATCATCTAAAGCCGCTCTAGCGAATCGTCCCCAGTGCACCAGGATCTTTTCCTCAGCACATTCAGACGAATCTCAGAATTCCGCCAGTCGAGGTGACCAGAATATTAATCGATGACGACAATCTGCAAACATGCTATTCTTATCAATGCTACTATATCTTGGAATCTTCAGAAGAGATGTCCAGATTGGCTCAAGAGGTGTACACGTCACAAGACACCCAACAATCCCCATCATAGGAAGTATCATTCTTCCAGTAACTCTAGAAGTCCCTCTGTGCTAGTCACGTACGATGTCCAGTTCATCATCATTCAAGATGCCTCAACATGCGACACTATCCTCAAGTGACCAATGCTAAGGGCGCTTTGTGCTGACACGCTATCCCAAGGCATCATACTTGACATCCGCTCGCAAGACGTATCTCCCAAGGGGCTTGGGCCATGAAAGTTTGAGCACAGCTTAAGACAACATTCCCCCTACTATCAACTACTTTCCCTGCTTTCCGAAGAATAAGCCGTGAGTGGAAATCTGCAAGCACATGTATCTTCTCTTATAAGCAATGAAATATTTGATTTCCCTTCTACGACGAACAGAGTACCTCCCAGGCGAGATCGGCAAAAGCCCTTCTGCACCTCCCAAGAGAGATAGACGAAAGTATTTCTGCACCTTTTAGGTGAGATTGGCGAAAGCCTTTTTGTACCTCAAGCAAGACTGATGAAAGACCTTTTGTACCTTAGGTGAGACAGACAAAGGTCGGTCTACACCTCCCAGGTGAGATGGACAAAGGTCTGTTTGTACCTTCACCTGGACAAACTTGAGCTCACTTGAGGTATGAACGAACAAAGGTTCTTCTCCACCTCTACCCGGATGGACCCCGGTACTCCTGAGGTGCGAAAGAACAGAGGTTCTTCACCACCTCCACCTAGACAAACCTCGATTCTCCTGAGGCACAAATGAACAAAGGTTCTTTGCCACCTCCACCCGGGTGAACTATGGTTCTCCTATGGTGCGAACAAACAAAGGTTCTTCCCCACTTCCACTAGGATAAACCCTGGTTCTCCTAAAGCGTAGATGAACAAAGGTACTTCATTACCTCTACTTGGACAAACCCTGGTACTCCTAAGGCGTGAACTAATAAAAGTTCTTCGTCACCTCCACTTGGATAAACCCCAGTTCTCCTAAGGTGTGAACGAACAAAGGTTCTTTATCATCTCTACCCAGACAAACTTCGGTTCTCCTAAGATACGAACAAATAAAGGTTCTTCTCCACTTCCACTTGGATGAACCCCGGTTCTCCTAAGGCACAAACGAACAAAGGTTCTTCGCCACATCCACTCGGATGAACCCCGGTTATCTTATGGAACGAATAAAGGTTTTTCGCCACGTCCACTCGGATGAACCTCGCTCCTTATATGACATAAGAGGACAAGGGATACTCTCCTCCACATCCTAATCGGCCTTCGACCCTCCTAAAATGCGAACGGACAAATACCACCTACTAGCAAGCTATTCGAAGTACCAACACTAGAGTGAGGCGCTACTCCACCAATAGCACACGCACACCCCAAAGAGGAAAAAAAGCGCAGCCAAAACACAACAAATCCAAAATTAAAAAGGGTCTCCACTCAAATAAAAAATGCCCCACGAGCTACATCATTATGAAAAACGAAAAGCATGCAATTACATAAAAATTGCCTACAAAGCAAAATCAAGAAGAGCAAACAAACATTAAAAAAGGGGTCCATAGGATCATCCTTCGACATCAATGAAAGAGTCGTCATTTGAGGCATCCTCCAAGCCTAGATCATTGCGCTCTAGAATTCTCCGAGATGCTTGAAACCCCTTGACAAAGTCCAAGCAGTACACCGCTTCGCGCTTGTCCTCCATAAGGGAGTTGACATCAGTCGTCATCATCTCAGAGCAAGCCTCCCCTACAATGCGAGATTGCACCACCTCAAAGTCATGAGAGGCTTTGTACTCCGCTAGCATGGTCACCCGCACGACCTTGACTTTCTCCCTCTCCTCGATCAGCCAGGAATTATCTTTATTCAGTTGCTCGAACTCCACCTCCTACAGAGACATTGCATCATCAATCACCTCGGTACATCGGAGCAACTTCGCAAGGGTCTCCTCAGCAGAAACCAACCTCCCACAAAGGGCCTCGATCTCTATGTAACAACCTCATCCGTTCGTATGGTATATTCTAGAAGGTCCGGCCGGGGCCCCACAAGATATATCACAAAATAGGCGGTGAATGTACAAGATGATACCAGAGTAGCGCATCACACCTATCATAAATCATTCTAGCGGAAGCCTAGACTACAACTTGAACTCCTCATGAATGTCCAAATATAAACTCCACATTTTATATAATATAGGAATGTCTTACAACAAGTCAAAAGAGTTGGCCTTATGGCCTTACATAGCTTTCAAACAGTGGCCTAAACAGATTGGCGCGCAGGCCGGCCACAATAAAAGAAAACACACAACAACACAGATAGCCTTCAAGGGCTAGCAGCAGTAGCAGCAACAACAGCAGGAACATCAACCTCTATGCGTCCCGCTCGGCTCTCCAGCACCTGTACAGGGACAATCCACCCAACGGTGGCAAACAAAAGCAACGGTCAGCGTTCAACTGACCAAATTATAACGACCCTGGACTGTTACAATCTATATCAGCGGTACTCAGCTTTGCCCACAACACCTCGATCTCGGCCTAGGAGGCAGACATCTGAGACTCCGCATTAAACAACCAAGAGATGAATTCTTTCTTCTTCCTCTAAGCATCCCATAAAGAATCCTTGGAGCATCCAAATTTGTCCGCAGAGAAAGGAAATCATCCTTCGTGGTCATGCATGTACTGTTCCAGGAAAGCATGATGTCACATATCTTGTTCAACTGCAAACATAAGGGATAAACTATTTAGGATACAACAAGAGATAAAGGTGGAAAAGCACCGAAGGCAGTAAACATACCTTTGGGAAAAGCTCTCGACAAGCAGAGCATTCCTGCTCTTTCCCCTTCTGTTGGAAAAAACCCTTATGATTTACCTTAACAAATTACTTTAAGTGATTTTACATCTTAGGTTTATTAATCATATTGTATAGAGAGTGTAATATAGGGTCTGTTTGGCTAAGCTGTGATTGTGCAGGAAGCAGTGGTGTGAAACAGTGGTGCAGGAATCAGCTGTTTTGCAGTGGTGGAAAAATTTATGAAACTGTTTGGAAAACTGTATTTACAGTGCTGTGTGAAACAGTGGTGCAAAATTAAACAGTAATGAAAATTAAACAGTAATGAAAATTAAACAGGGATAAAATTAAAAAGTTCGCATAATTTATGATGTTCAACTTAAAATTAACAATTTGTTCGACATAAATATTTGCGATACAGATTTGTGAATTGATGATCGTCGTTCTTCTTCAACTCAAACAAATATCATCTGCAAAAAATAGTTACGTTAGATTAGATAAATTTAATCTAAAATAAATATTTTATTTGTTAAAGTATATGTGTATGAATCGTACCTGCGAGCATGTTCTAATTGGTCTACAATGAATTCTCTCAAAGCAGACATCTTAGATGCACCTGTCCCCTCATGTGTAACTGGCTCTACGCTCGGAGCTGTGATCCCGTTGGTTCGTCGATGTTGAACCCTATGTTCGTATGCCTCAGGATGCACAAACGTTTCATCAAGATCACATGCTCTGAACTCTGGATCAATCCTAGATGGATGTCTTCTTATGTAATTATGGAGGGCCATTGTAGCCACAACAATTATGCATTGCTTTGAGAATGAGTATTGTGGCATCTTCCTAAGGATGCGCCATTTATTTTTCCATGCGCCGAAGCTACGTTCAATAACAGAACGCAAAGATGAGTGTGCTTGATTAAATTTTTCACGACGACCTTCAGTTGGCCGATTGCCTCGAGCGAAGTCCGCCAAATGATATCTTGTTTCTGGAAATGGTTTTAGAAGGCTCGTCTCTAACGGATATCCAGCATCCACCAAATAATATTTCCCTGTATTAAAATGATTTAATATGACCAAAAAATTAATAATAGTTGATAAATGCAGTGATAAATTTACCTGCATGCTGAAATTAACTAGAGAAAGCAGAACTGCAACAAATATGTAAAGATGGAAGAAGTTACAACAAACACCCAATTCATATCCAATCCTGAATATAATACTTGTTATCGATCTTGATTCTTAAAAATATGTAAATCTGGGCTTAGAGTTAGGGCAAACCTACAATAATATCTGAACAGATAATCAGACCAAGTACCTATTATGCAATTCCACAAAATGAAAGTTTCTAATTGTTCCTTGCAAATTACAATGACTTGGATGAAATGCAGATAACATTTCACAAATTGGAAAAAAGCAAATTACAGTCACCTGGATGAAATGAGCAAATTACAGTCGCCTGGATGAAATGCAGATAACAGTTCACAAATTGGAAAAAAAAGCAAAGTACAGTCACCTGGATGAAATGCAGATAACAGTTCACAACTTGGAAAAAAAGAAGATATGTTTATGCATTTCTAATTCTGGAAAAGATGATATGTTTATCTGCATTTCTTCTTCTATTTTGGTGCATGTATATTTTTGGATTGGGTATAAATTTGCAAGTATAAGGTTCAACATCACATCATTTCCCCTCTGCACATTTATGAAACTTGGAAGAAAGGACATTCTAATTCTCCAGTGGACTGATCTGTTTATACGTGTTTTTTTTCAAAGATTTCTGGAAAGGAGCTATGTTAATGTTGTTTGTCAAAAATATATTTGAAGCATGTAATTATATATCGAAGAAGAAGAAGAAGAAGTAGTACCGGATCGGGATGCGGGAGCGGCGACGGGATGCGGGAGCGGCGACGGAGAAGAAGTACCAGATCGGGATGTGGGAGCGGCGACGGGATGCGGGAGCGGTGACGGGATGCGAGAGCTAGGGCAGAGGAGAAAATCTGGATGAGGAATGCGGGAAATCTATCGCGCCGTGGATTTTTGCGAAGCGCCATGCCACCGCTGTTCCACCGCAGACCGTTTGGCGCTGATTTCCTTGTCGCTGTGGTGTGCCGCTCCCCTGCCGCTTTACCAAACAGACCCATAGTCTTAGAAGTCTTAGGATGTCATTGGTATAAAGGACATGGGAAATGTACATTGAATTTAAGAGGAAAGTCAGGAAATGCAAGGATCCCTCGACTAAAAGTAGACGCAACTTCGACATTATTTCGACACTACTTCAAGTAAAAGTTAGAGTAACAGAATATGACAAGTCGACGTAAATTAAAGGATTAAATCAAAGCATGCTTAGATATGGTATTGATGCAATGTCGATTACAGATCTAAGTCGACAGATTGTCTAAATGAAGCCAAAACTCGATGCTACTTCTATATGAACTCGAAGTTACGTTGAATAGTTTCCTGAATGAGATTTATTTTGATAATTAAATCAGGAATAATTCAAGAAAGTTTTGAATTGAATAACTGATTCTTGGAGACATTATATACTCATCTTGACATATATATATACATGTACATGATGAATAACTAGAAGTGGATTTCAACCACAATCATTTCAATGATCATTACACTTAGATTAGAATGTGATTTTAGAAGATTGATTTTGATAGAGAAGGATAGGAAGATTATCATCTGTAATTAAAGTTTTCCTTTGAATCAGTCGAACTTCATCTAGGTTCCTGAATATGAAAAGAAAATCGGTTCTTCTTCTTCTCGAGGGCTTATCAATTGTTGCATCAGATTCAGTGAAGATTAAAGATTATATGGATTAAGGGCTTATAATCCTTGAGATCTTCTTATTTAAGGATTTATCAGAGTTCCAGATGTTAATTCACTGAGTGCCAAATAGTCCTCGAGATTCTACTGAGTGGATTCATCAAGAAGATTAGTAAATCTTCAAATCTTCTTATATTTTTCGTCCCATTAACATTTTTAGTTTGTGAAAAGAGTTTTGAGAATCCATCTTAAATGATTCAGTTAGATGTTCCGAGAGTCTCCTTGTGAAAAGACTCAGACTGTATTAGTTCAAGATCTCCTTATCAAAAGATCTAGTGATTGGTTCTAAGAGTGTCCTTATCAAAACACTCGGGCACAGTGATAACGAATTTCTACCAAAAGAGTAGAAGAGTGGATGTACCCAGATTTTGGAAAATCACTATATTTCTTGTCTTCTGTATTTGTGCATTATTCTGTGATTTCTTATTTATTCTACTGTGATTTTATTTATCTGTTCGTAATTATGGTTGATAGCTTGTGTAAATGCAAATTCAGTGAATTGTATAATTAGTTTTGATATAAATTTTAATCTTTATTCATCCCCTCTAAAGAAATCTCTGAGAAATTAGTCAACTTTTCTCCCATTTCACCTTCGCCTTCACCAACGGCCGCTCAAGAATCTCTTGAGAAATCGGCTCATTTGCAGGGAGCTCTGTGGGATCCTCGGTCTCTACAGCCATAAAATCGTCAACTGTGGCATCTGGACAGTCACCAATGACCTTAATGATAGCCACGAGAACAGTTAACGAATTAGTCAACTGTTCTCCCATTTCAAATAGTATCAGAGGAAGGTTGATTAATAAAAGGTTAACCTAGAGAAGGTTAATCAAGAAAAGATTAGCACCTTAATTAAAAAGATCATAACAGTTGCATTAATACATTTTCTATTAATTTTTTTAAAAATTCTTTTAATACATTCAAAGGATTTGCATCTACAAGACCTCCGGTTTGCAATCTTGAAAAGTTTACACTTTGGACAACCATAATTAGATTGTATATGAATTCTATTAATGAAGGTATTTTTGTTCAATTTTGACAGGACTACCAATGTCTTATAGGAAGGATGTAGAAGGAAATGTTACTGTAGAACCAGTACCGAGATGTGAGTGGATAGATGAATAAAAGAGAATAAAATACTAGGATGCTAAAATAATGAACATACTAGTCTCAACAATTGATGATGTGTTTCAGAAGATTGCAGAATGTCAATCAGCTAAAGAAATCTGGGAATCACTATCCAGGGTTGTTGATGAAAGTTCTGATAAGAGAAAAGATATAAGATCACTCTTAAATTCTCAGTATGAAAATTTCCAAAAGAAAGCCGAAGAATCTGTAGCTGAAATGTATGCTAGATTTAGTATGATTATAAATGAGTTCAAAGGTTTAAATAAGAATATATCTCTTACTGAGATAAATGACAAATTACTCATGTGCTTTTCAAGTACATGAGATTCAAGGATTTGGGCTATCAAAGAAGCAAGGTGTCATAGATAGATTACAACAGATAACTTGTTAGGAAAACTTAAATCATATGAACAACTAAGCCTGCCCAAAAAGACTTCCTAACCAATCCCGGACCGGTCTTTTAAAACACCGATCTTTTGTCTAACCGGTCCCGGACCGGTTCCACTCAAACCAGTCCCGGTCCGGGACTGGTTTTCCTCCTCAGGAGGAGGACCGGCCGGGACCGGAGGACCGGTCCTAACTGGTCCCGGACTGGTTTTTTTATTTTAAAAAACTGTTTTTTTATATTAAAAAAATTAAATTTTATGTTTTATAGTTTTTAATTTTTAGGGTTAAAAAATTTAAGCTTCTAATTACAATTTACAGAATACAAATGAAATATAAAAATTCAAAATAAAATAAAATTTAATTTTTATTAAAAATTAAATAGCATTACAAATTTGCATTCTACATTTTGACAAAAATAAAATAACATTGAACGAAAATGAAAATTTCATTTAAGTTAAAATAAAATATTAAAATTACATTTAAATATTCAAAATTGAAATAAAATGATAAATAAAATACATTTTGCCTAATTATTCTTCAGTCGCACTTCCCAAACTTAAGTTATTCATCTCATCTTCCACTTCAGACTCACTATCTTCAATAGATGAGATGTGTTGCCTCCTCCTTATAACATCCAAATGATCCGTGTAGTAAATGC